>SNQJ01S0018738.1:46279-78675 GCA_010110895.2 Picea sitchensis
CGAAGTGAATCTCAACCATCCGATTCAGAGGACACGCAGAAAAAATCTGTGCACTTCAAAGGAAGGTGAAAGTTGAGGATTGATTTTTCTGAAGCCCGAATACCTGAAGCAGTCGCAGTCATCGATCTGCAGGAGACACGCGTCAATAGATCACAAGATTCATATAAAAGCATTTCAGAAAAGGCTTGAAAGTTGAGTTATCCAAAGTCCATAGACCCAAAGAAATTGTAGTCATCGATCTACGAGAGACACATGTCAATAGATCGCAAGCTCCAGGTGGAAGCATTGCGGAGAAAAAAAGGTTTGATAATTGAGACTCCCAAAGCCCGAAAGGAAAAATTGATCTCGACCGTCGATTTGGAGGGGGTACGCGTTGATAGATCGTGAAGATCTGGGAAGGCATGATCCAGTGGAAAGGAAGAAAGGGAGATGGATCTGAACCATTGATTGAGAGGATCCACTCGATATCGTGAGATCGACGATCACACTTGATTGCGGGGCCAGAAAGTGCTCGGACGTTAAAATTTCGAGGGCAGGCCGCAATCGGAACCACGATATCGACAAAGGGGTACGTTGCAGTTGGAGGTAAATTGCAGGGAGAAAAGAAGGTTGATTCCAAACCACTCTTGGGCACACCCAAAATCATGAATTTATGCAAGGACATAGCCCAAGGTCACATGCAGGAAGGGGCTAATGGGAGAGGATCTTGTGCCTGAAACCTGTGAGTTCATCAACATGAAGAAAGAGGTCGTGGGTGCCATAGAACCTGCACCAGAGGACAAAAATGGCATGTGTTAATTCGTAATTGAGACCATTAAGGTCTCAAAGAGCCAATTCGACTCGGAATTGAAGATCCTTGACTGGGAGGTCACGCAACCCTTAGGAGAGAAGGGGGTCTGCATCAATGAGATGCTGTAAAAAAGTTGAATATAATGCTCAATTTGTCTAAAACACTAGAAAATTGTGATTTGAAAAGAGAAATTTGAAGCTCATTTTGAACAACCCATTTTTATAACAAGAACAAGCATATCAATGAGATTCCACCTAGGAGCCACTACTTGAAGCCATAGGCTCATAGTTGAATTAAAGGATTAGGAAATTTTTTCTTCTTCTTCTCGAAAACTATTGCAAACCATTCATCTATCCATGGAAAATATTTATCATATTAAATAGTTACACTAAGGTTCTTTCTATTTTTCCTTACTTTGAATAAAATTTTCATCTATGGCATGCTGCATATCATGTATTTTCTAGGTTTGTTTGAAATTTGCATCTCTCCAGCTCTACATTCACACAGAATCATCTCTTTCTATCAATTGTTGCCTCCAGCTCTACTTTCGCGAGCAGTTTGCAACCTTACCTCAGAACATCCATTGCAAATTGGAGCCTCCACACAGGAATTGGAAAGATGGTCATGAAGAGGAGATATTATATCCTCTAAAGATTACATTTGTTTTCCCATAAGTTGACAACTGAGCAAATCGACCAGAAAGATGAAGAGCAGATTACTAACCTACAAAAAACTCACACACGATGTCCATATCCAGTGTGCAAATTTCTTGGCCATTTATTACTGGGATTTTGTCCTCTGTATCAATGCGCGAGACAAGGTGTGTGTGTGTGTGTGAAATTCCAATAAAATATTTTTTTAATTATTTGGCGTATTTTTTATTTCATTGGGAATCATAAGAAAGAGTGGCATTGCATTCTTTATAAACACTTTTTGAAGTAAATTTTACTTCAAGGGGAGGCAAGAACAATAACACAATTTTTTTTTTTTAAGCTTATTGTAAAGTGGGGATAAGTATCAAATTTTGAAGCACACTATATTTTGTAATTCGAAGTAATTTTTTGCTTCAAGGGGGGGACAAGAAAACACAGAACTGTTGTATTTTTTTTTATTTCTTCCATATTTATGAAGAAATAAAGGGGATCAAAGACTCGAAATTTTGAAAATTTTAAGCAAATTGTACTAATTTTTTAAAGATCTTATTAGAGCCAAGTGCAAATCTCATTCACTCTTTTCTCAAGCGACTAAATGAGGGTCAAGGCCAAGCCCTGATAGTTCATTTTTTTGTGGTACAATTTTTGGTGTTATTATCATCTTATTTTTTTGGTGCGTGATTTTTGACATATATTTTTCTCTTCAAAGCATTCACAATGTCCAAACTTATAAAAAAAAAGTCTGAGTCTGATAAATTTGAAGGCTCCAAAAATTACAAATCATGGAAATGAAATGTGGAAATCACTTTGATTTATATTGAGCTATGGAAAGACATATGCAATGGAGATGTAAAACCAAATAAACCCAATGACGCGAGACCACTAGCTAAATGCGAGCTAAAGGATGGAAAATATTTAGCATTGATTAAATCCTCTATAAATGAAAATATGTATGCTCACATTGAAAACACATATGATGCATGGTTTGGATGGAAAAATTTCAAAGATCTGCTTGACACTCAACCTAAAACAAAAAGGGTTGACCTCCAATTAAAGTTGCTTCAACAAAAATTGACCGAAGGAGGATATGTACTTGAGTATATTTCTAGACGAAAGAAAATCGTATAGGATATATCTAAGGAAATATTTGTTGTTGTAGATGATAGTTTGATGACAACGATCTTGATTGCAGGATTTTTATCCTCTTATAAACACTTCTTGGAGAATTTATAGTTGAAGGGAAATTTAGAGAAGATAATTTTTGATCAGTTGAGTGAATTGTTAGCTCAACATGATAAAACTTTTGGGAAGAAGAAACAAGTCAAAAAATATGTTTTCTTTATAGAAGCAAGTGTTGGTAAATCTTCAACTGAAATTTTAGGAGGAAGAGGAGTTCAATTCAATAAAAAGGACATGGTGGTGCCGACGCACGCTCCCTCCACAACCCGCAGGTCGAAAGGTCCACGTCAGCACATGATCTTTCGTTTACCGCTGGCCCGAAGAACTCTAAAACAACTCTTCTATTTCCCTATCAAGAAATCTGCACCCACAACAAACTCTCACGGGGTCCCCTCTTTGCACTTGGGAGATCGGACTTCGCACCTTCGCGAATCTGGTGGTCAAGCATTGGTCTCTCAAATCCCCGAAACCCGAAACAGTCAACGTTGACCTTCCCTCTTTCTTTTTCGGGATTTTCCTTATCGCGATTTTGGCGGTCGCTGTGTCAAGAAACTTGTCTCCTCGACTCCCGAATCCCGATTTGATGAAATTCCGATACGCTTGTGAGATTTGAATTTTCAACGCCACTTCACTTCATTGACACTTCGGACTTCGCGATATCGCGAATCCTAATGCAATGAATTCGGGATTTCACTCTCCACGCAATTCCGAAATAGTCAACGGAGTTTGACTCCGTGTCAATAGTGCACCACCTGTCCACTCCCTGACTCCTCCATGACCCACATGAACCTTCTTAGCTTTTGAGATATCACGTATCGGAATATCGTGGTTCCCATTGCAATGTTTACAAAACTTCAACCTACGAAATACCGATATAGAAACCACGTGTAAATCCAACGACCCTTGTGGCTTGGATCTACGGTCCTACTCCTCTTGAGCTTAGAACCTTTCGACACCTTTTCCTTAACTCCCCTTCTCCTCTGTGGGATCTGGCAGCTCACGGGACTTCGCGGATTCTCCAATGAGAATTCCGACCGTCCGTCTCTTCCTCTAAGAACTTCCTGGGTTCGACGTCGCTACGCCTTGAACGACCTTTGAAGACTTCAGATCCTTTTGAACTTTCTCCAACTTCGAGTCTTTTAGAACTTCTTGCGCGCACTCCTTGCGGCATACTTTCAACCCCTTCCAGGTGTTGAAAACCTTCGACTGGCGCACTCCTACAGCAGCAATATCTAAACTCTTCGCTCGGGTTCGCAACCCTGAGACTTCACTCGGCCTACGCACTCCTTGCATGGCTACTGTGCCTTTCTGCACTTCTGCGGAAATGAGAACAAAAGCTATCTCTCCTGAGCTTCCAGAGACAAACCTATGAACCTTTTGTCCATGCACTTCTTGCGGACACTTCAACAACACTCCTTGTAGGAACTCTTGCTCAGATAGAGAAACAATTGAAACTCATTCCATTACCCTTTCCTCTCAGATTTCAAACATTCAACAAGAAATCATTCATACATAACATAAAAGCAATTTCAGGACAGAAAGAGTAAAACATTCATGAGCATAACATTCAGAGATGCATACACAGAGAATATATGAACACCATGAGTCTGAATCACATATTTCTTTGTATTAATTCAGAACTTCTATACATGGAGTCTGCTACACAGCTCTCTACTTTTGTTCTATGCTCTTCTTCAATAATGCTTATGCTATTGTTACAATACACAATGAGGGTGTCTATATCCCGTTTCCCTCTTGCGCTCTAAAACTGTCTAATCTAACATTCAATTTTACCTACTTGCATTAACTATCATAAATGCCTTCTATCTACAAAGGACGAGAGAAAATTGCTCAAGGTCCATTTACATTATACAAATGTGCCTCCACTTGGCAACTTCATTAATGTTACAAAATGTTTTCAAAATTTGTGCTGGGTGCTTTTCTAGCTGTATTTTGCCTTCGCGCTGGCTCGCATGAGATGCTCCTGCATCATACTCCCTGGCTTGAAAAAATTTCATGGGATCCTATCCATGAGTTCGTGCATGGTCTATCCATGCTTCTGTATCTCTTCTTCATTCTCCCAGCTGGCATCTTCAACTGGATGGCCCTTCCATTTGACCAAATATTCAAAGTATTATTTCCGCCTGGTCTTCTTACTTACTCTTTTATCCAGTATGTGCTCCATCTGAGGCTTATCTGCAACTGGCATCTACTTTGTCCACTGGACCACTAGCTGCTCATTTCCTATCCCTGCTTCCTCAACTTTATATGGGTACAAATATGAGATATTGAATATCGGAGAAATTCTGATCCCATCGGGTAATTCAATCTCGTAAGCAATCGCCCCAAATTTCTTCAAGACCTTACATGGTCCGATTTTATTCATCTTCAATTTATTATATGTTCCTCTCAGGAACCTTTCCCTTCTCAAATGTGCCAGAACCAAATCACCAACCTCGAATTGAAGTTGTCTTCAGTGTTGATCTTCTCTGCGCTTATACTCCTGGCTCAAATTTTGCAGTCGCTCCTTCACCTAGCTGTGAAGTTCCTTCATTGCCTCTGCGAAATATTCTGCACTAGCACTCCTAGTTGAAGTCTATTATGAATCTCTTAATTCAGAAATCCCCCTCGGTTGCATGCCATATACAATCTGAAATGGACTCTGCCCTGTGCTCCTGTTAACTGAGTCGTTATAAGAAAACTCTGTCTGTGGTAATATGTTGTCCCACTGGCTATGGTGTTCTGTCACCAAGCTTCTCAGCAAGTCTCCCAGACTTCTGTTTACTACTTCTGTCTGTCCATCTGTCTGAGGATGATAAGCTGAACTAAATGACAAGTTAGTTCCCATCTTCTTCCATAAGGTCCTCCAAAAATGCCCTAGGAACTTCGTATATCTATCTGAAACTATGCTCCTTGGTAAGCCGTGAAGTCGAATGACCTCTTTAAAAAACAGGTTCGCAATGTGAGTTGCGTCACTGGTCTTCTGACATGGAATGAAGTGTGCCATCTTGGAAAACCTATCCACCACCACAAAGATTGAATCAAAACCTCTTTGCATTCTTAGCAACCCCAATATGAAATCCATGTTGATTTCATCCCACGGCCTCTCAGGTATGGGCAATGGTTGATAAAATCCTGCATTCTGCTTTCTTCCCTTTGAATGCTGGCAAATTCTGCATCTTTCCACAAATCTCTTGACATATGCTCGCATTCCCGACCAAAAATATGACTCATTTAATTTTGCGAACGTCTTGTCGTGACCAAAGTGCCCTACCAATCCTCCACTGTGTTTCTCTTTTAGCAGATTCTCTCTCATGGAGCATTTCGCAATACACAGTTGATTACCTTTAAACATTAATACTTCCTGGATCATGTACTTTGTCCATTGGCTTCTATCCCTGAGAATTGGATTCTCAGTTGCTTCATACGCCTCTTTAAAATCCTGATCATCTGCGTACATGTTCCTGAGATCATCAAAACCTAACGTCTTGACTCGGAACTCCTGCAATAGCAAACACTTCCTGCTCAAAGAATCAACAACTTTGTTAGCAGTACCAGAAATATGTTTAATCACAAAAGTGAAATTCTTCATATACTCAACCCATTTGACATGCCTCTGATTCAACTTTTCCTGTTGAGTCACAAACTGCAATGCATGATTGTCACTATACAAGACAAACTCTTTCGGGATCAAGTAATGCCTCCATTTTTTCAATGTCTGTATGATAGCATAAAACTCCTTATCATAAGTGGAGTATTTCACTTTCGCTTCATTCAGCTTCTCGCTGAAGTACGCTATCGACCTGTCTTCCTGACTTAAGATTTCCCCTATTGCAAACCCACTTGCATCGCATTTCACTTGAAATGTATTTCGTAAATCCAGCAACACCAAAACTGGTTGTTCCATGATTTTCCTCTTCAATAGATTAAAACTCTTCTCAGCCTCTTCAGTCCAATGAAAAGACTTGTGTCTTTTCTTCACTGTGTCCATCATCAGTGCACTAATTCCACTGAAATTACTGATGAATTTTCGGTAGAAACTAGCTAATCCGTGAAAACTTCTCACCTCAAAGATATTCTTCGGTGATGGCCAATTCTTAATTACCTCCACCTTATCTGGATCCATCCTCAACTCATCTGCAGAAATAACAAATCCCAAGTAAATGAGATATGTCTTCATGAATGAAGATTTATTCACGTTTGTCAACAACTTCTCCTGCTGTAACCTCTGTATCACTGTAGCCAAATGCTTCAGATGCTCTGCCACTGTTTTACTGAAAACCAGTATTTCATCCAAATACACAATGACAAATTTTCCGATGAACTCCCTTAGGACTTCGTTCATCAACCTCATGAAGGTACTTGGTGCATTTGTTAAGCCAAACAACATAACAAGCCATTCATACAACCCTTCATTGGTTTTGAATGTTGTCTTCCATTCATCACCTTCTCTCATGCGGATTTGATGATAACCGCTTTTCAAATCAATCTTTGAAAAATACTTTGCTCCACTTAAGCAATCCATCAGATCATCCATCCTCGGCAATGGAAATATGTACCTGATGGTTATCTTGTTAATCACCCTCGAGTCAGTACACATCCTCTAGCCTCCGTCTTTCTTCGGACTGAGTACTGTTGGAACAACACATGGACTCAATCTTTCCCTGACCAAACCCTTGTCCAACAACTCTTGGACTTGTCTTTTGACCTCTTCATTCTCTTGCGGCGTCAATCTGTACGCAGATTTGTTTGGAAAACTAGCTCCTGGTATGAGATCAATATGATGACTCACACTTCTAATCAGTGGCAACGAACGAGGTAGTTCGTCCACTGCTATGTCAACGAACTCTTCCAGCAGTTCCTGAATATCTTCTGGTAAATCATCCACTCTTATGTTGTTCAAAACAATCTTTGGTTTCCTAACCACAATGAACTGTGGTTCCTCCTTCTTCTTGACCTCTGTAAGGAGTTCCTTCCCACTCATGAGAAGTACAGTGTTGCTTACTTCTGGTTTCACCTCCTTATCCTTAAGCAATTCATACAACCCTTCATTGGTTTTGAATGTTNTATCCTTAATTGGAAGCAACATGTGTGTCTACCCATTCTTCTCTAGGGTGTATGTGTTCATTCTCCCATCATGAATCACATTCCTGTCATATTGCCATGGTCTACCCAACAATAGATGACAAACATCCATAGGAATAACATCACACAATATCTTAGCATTATATCCTCCTATCTTAAATTCAACTAAACATTGGTTAGTGACAGTTACCTGGTGTCCTTTTTGTAGCCACGAAATTTTGTATGGGCTTGGATGATCAATCGTCTCCAGCTCCAAATTTTCTACCATCTCTGTTTAAATGAGATTATCCATGCTACCACTGTCTACAATGACCTTGCATACCCTGTCCTTGGTCTTGCAAGCAGCCCGGAAAAGTCTGGTCCTTTGGACTGAACTCTCCACCTCCTTCTCTGGTGTCAAAAGAGATTTTCGCATCATCAGGGATCTTCTGCCTTCAGCGTCTTCTGCCTCAACATCTCGCCTCTGTGCTTCGGCAATGTGAGTTTCTCCACTCTCTTTCTTTTTGTCTGGAAACTCGTAAGACTTGTGCCCATTCTTTCCACATGTGAAGCATGTTATGACTCCACCTCTTCCTCTTCCTCTACCTCTAGTATGAGGAAAAGTATTGTTATCAGCATAATCTCCCCTCTGCTAAGTATGTTGTCCTTTCTGTTCAGTATATGGGCCTCTCTGTGAGGTTCCACCTTTCTCAGTTCGAGTCTGAGGTTTCTTCCAGTCCTCCTTGGGCTTCTGATATTTATCCTGGGCAACTGATTTTCCTCTGGGATGACTTCTGCCTCGGCCTCTCTGACCCTTCTTTCGGCTCAGCTTCTCTTCAGCTTTCAGAGCCATCTGATAAGAATCTTCCACCGTTCAGATGGTTACCATGCTCATATCATCCTGGATGTCATATCTCAGGACATTCATGTATCTGGAAACCTTTTCATCATCGCTCTCCAGATAACCTTCCCTGATGTTCAGCTTATAGAATTCCTCATTGTATTCTTTTGTTGTCATCAGCTTCTGTCTCAAGTTCTGCATCCTCTTGAACAGAGTAATCTGGTAATCTCTGGGGATGAATTTCGCTTTCATCTTCACGATCATTCTGTCCCAGCTTTTGATCTTCTGCTTGCCTTTGCAGCGTTTGTCAGCTTGTAGTTCATCCCACCACAATGCTACATGTCCCTTCAATCTAGTGACAACATGCTTGACTTTCTTGTCTTCTTCGACATATTCATAGTCAAAGTATGTGTCTAGAGCTCTAATCTAGTCTAGAAGCTCCTCTGCATCCAGATTTCCCTCATAAACTGGAATGTCCATCTTCGCTCTTGCACCCATTCTTGCAATAGCTCTAATCAAACGTTCATTTGCTGCATCTTCAATTGTAACTTCTTCTTCATGTTCAGCCTCAATCTCACTTTCAGAATCACTAATATCCCCAACACTAACTGTACGCCTTTGTGATGTCTCCATGTCTTCGAGTCTAGCTTGTAAGTCACGCATCTCTCTCTTAATGGTTGGATTTGTTATCTGTCTGCCTCTTCTTCTCGGAATTTCCCTATCCTCTAGTGGATCGGGTGTTTTCCTATCCCTTATCCTTGGCGACATGGTGAATTCTCTTTTTCTCTGCTACAGAAAAAAAAGAACCTTTCTGTGCTCTGATACCAAACTTGGTGCCAACGCACGCTCCCTCCACAACTCGCAGGTCGAAAGGTCCACGTCAGCACACGATCTTTTGTTTACTGCTGGCCCGAAGAACTCTAAAATAGCTCTTCTATTTCCCTATGGGGAAATCTGCACTCACAACAAACTCTCACGGGGTCCCCTCTTTGCACTTGGGAGATCGGACTTCGCACCTTCATGAATCCGGTGGTCAAGCGTTGGTCTCTCGAATCCCCAAAACCCGAAACAGTCAATGCTGACCTTCCCTCTTTCTTTTTCAGTATTTTCCTTATCACGATTTCGACAGTCGTGATGTCGAGAAACTTGTCTCCTCGACTCTCGAATCCCGATTTGCCGAAATTCTGATACGCTTGTGAGCTTTGACTTTTCAACGCCACTTCACTTCATCGACACTTCGGACTTCGCGATATCGCGAATCCTAATGCAATGAATTCAGGATTTCACTGTCCACGCAATTCTGAAATGGTCAACAGAGTTTGACTCCGTGTCAATAGTGCGCCCCTTTCCACTCCCTGACTCCTCCGTGTCCCACACAAACCTTCTTAGCTTTTGGGATATCGTGTTTCAGAATATTGCGGTTCCCGTTGCAATGTTTACAGAACTTCAACCTACGAAATCCCGATATAGAACCCACGTGTAAATCCAACGACCCTTGTGGCTTGGATCTATGGTCCTACTCCTCCTGAGCTTAGAACCTTTCGATACCTTTTCCTTAACTCCCCTTCTCCTCTGTGGGATCTGACAGCTCACGGGACTTCGCGAATTCTCCACCAAGAATTCCGACCGTCTGTCTCTTCCTCTGAGAAATTCCTGGGTTCGATGTCGCTACGCCTTCAACGACCTTTGAAGACTTCAGATCCTTCTGAACTTTCTCCAACTTCGAGTCTTTTAGAACTCCTTGCGGCAGACTTTCAACCCCTTCCAAGTGTTGAAAACCTTTGACTGGCACACTCCTGCAGCAACAGTCTCTAAACTCTTCACTCAGGTTCGCAACCCTGAGACTTCACTCGGCCCGCATACTCCTTGCACGGCTCCTGTGCCTTTCTGCAATTTTGCAAAAATGAGAACAAAAGCTATCTCTCCTGAGCTTCCAGAGGCAAACCTCTGAACCTTTTGTCAACGCACTCCTTGCGGACACTTCAACTGCACTCCTTGCAGGAACTCTTGCTCAGATAGAGAAACAATTGAAACTCATTCCATTACCCTTTCCTCTCAGATTTCAAACATTCAACAAGAAATCATTCATACATAACATAAAAGAAATTTCATGATAGAAAGAGTAAAACATTCATGAGCATAACATTCAGAGATGCATACACAGAGAATATATGAACACCATGAGTCTGAATCACAACTTTCTTTGTATTAATTCAGAACTTCTGTACATGGAGTCTGCTACACAGCTCTCTACTTCTCTTCTATGCTCTTCTTCAATAATGCTTATGCTATTGTTACAATACACAATGAGGGTGTCTATATCCTGTTTCCCTCTTGCGCTCTAAAACTGTCTAATCTAACATTCAATTTTACCTACTTGCATTAACTATCATAAATGCCTTCTATCTACAAAGGATGAGAGAAAATTGCTCAAGGTCCATTTATATTATACAAATGTGCCTCCACTTGGAAACTTCATTAATGTTACAAAATGTTTTCAAAATTTGTGTCGGGTGATTTTCCCTTTTGCCTTCGCGCTGGCTCGCTTGAGATGCTCCTGCATCATACTCCCTGGCTTGAAAAAATTTCATGGGCTCTTGTCCATGAGCTCGTGTACGGTATTTCCATGCTTCTGTATCTCTGCTTCGTTCTCCTGGCTGGCATCTTCAACTGGATGGCCCTTCCATTTGACCAAATATTCAAAGTATTATTTCCGCCTGGTCTTCTTGCTTACTCTTTTATCCAGTATGCGCTCCATCTGAAGCTTATCTGCAACTAGCATCTGCTTTTTCCACTGGACCACTGGATGCTCATTTCCTATCCCTGTTTCCTCAGCTTTATATGGGTACAAATCTGAGATATTGAATATCAGAGAAATTCCGATCCCATCGGGTAATTCAATCTCGTAAGCATTCGCCCCAAATTTCTTCAAGACCTTACATGGTCCGATTTTATTCATCTTCAATTTATTATATGTTCCTCTCGGGAACCTTTGCCTTCTCAAATGTGCCAGAATCAAATCACCAACCTCGAATTGAAGTTGTCTTCTATGTTGATATTCTCTGCGCTTATACTCCTGGCTCAAATTTTGCAGTCGCTCCTTCACCTGGCTGTGAAGTTCCTTCATCGCCTCTGCGAAATCTTTTGCACTAGCACTCCTAGTTGAAGTCTGTTCTGAATCTCTTAATTCAGAAATCCCCCTCAGCTGCATGCTATATACAATCCGAAATGGACTCTGCCCTGTGCTCCTGTTAACTGAGTCGTTATAAGAAAACTCTGCCTGTGGTAATATGTTGTTCCACTGGCTGTGGTATTCTGTCACCAAGCTTCTCAGCAAGTCTCCCAGACTTCTGTTTACTACTTATGTCTGTCCATCCATCTGAGGATGATAAGCCGAACTAAATGACAAGTTAGTTCCTATCTTCTTCCATAAGGTCCTCCAAAAATTCCCTATGAACTTTGTATCTCTATCCGAAACTATGCTCCTTGGTAAGACGTGAAGTCGAATGACCTCTTTAAAAAATAGGTTCGCAATGTGAGTTGCGTCACTAGTCTTCTGACATGGAATGAAGTGTGCCATATTGGAAAACCTATCCACCACCACAAAGATTGAATCAAAACATCTTTGCGTTCTTGGCAACCCCAATATGAAATCCATGCTGATTGCATCCCACAGCCTCTCAGGTATGGGCAATGGTTGATAAAATCCCGCATTCTTCTTTCTTCCCTTTGAATGCTGGAAAATTTTGCATCTTTCCATGAATATATTGACGTCTGCTCGCATTCCCGGCCAAAAATATGACTCATTTAATTTTGCAAATGTCTTGTCGTGACCAAAGTGCCCTGGCAATCCTCCATTGTGTTTCTCTTTTAGCAGATTCTCCCTCATGGAGCATTCTGGAATACACAGCTGATTACCTTTAAACAGTAATCCTTCCTAGATCATGTACTCTGTCCATTGGCTTCTATCCTTGAGAATTGGATTCTCAGTTGCTTCATACGCCTCTTTAAAATCCTGATCATTTGCGTACATGTTACTGAGATCATCAAAACCTAACGTCTTGACTCAGAACTCCTGCAATAGCAAACACTTCATGCTCAAAGCATCAGAAACTTTGTTAGCAGTACCAGAAATATGTTTAATCACAAAAGTGAAATTCTGCATATACTCAACCCATTTGACATGCCTCTGATTCAACTTTTCCTGTTGAGTCACAAACTACAATGCATGATTGTCACTATACAAGACAAACTCTTTCTGGATCAAGTAATGCCTCCATTTTTTCAATGCCTGTATGATAGCATAAAACTCCTTATCATAAGTGGAGTATTTCACTTTTGCTTCATTCATCTTCTCGTTGAAGTACGCTATCAGCTTGTCTTCCTGACTTAAGACTGCCCCTATTGCAAACCCACTTGCATCGCATTTCACTTGAAATGTCTTTCGGAAATACCGCAACACCAAAACTAGTTGTTCCATGATTTTCCTCTTCAATAGATTAAAAATATTCTCAGCCTCTTCAGTCCAATGAAAAGACTTGTGTCTTTTCTTCACTGTGTCCATCATCGGTGCACTAATTCCACTGAAATTCCTGATGAATTTTCGGTAGAAACTAGCTAATCCGTGAACACTTCTCACCTCAAAGATATTCTTCGGTGATGGCCATTTCTTAATTACCTCCAACTTATCTGGATCCATCCTCAACTCATCTGTAGAAATAACAAATCCCAAGTAAATGAGCTATGTCTTCATGAATGAAGATTTCTTCACGTTTATCAACAACTTCTCCTGCTGTAACCTCTACATCACTATAGCCAAATGCTTCAGATGCTCTGCCACTGTTTTACTGAAAACCAGTATGTCATCCAAATACACAATGACAAATTTTCCGATGAACTCCCTTAGGACTTCGTTCATCAACCTCATGAAGGTACTTGGTGCATTTGTTAATCCAAACAGCATAACAAGCCATTCATACAACCCTTCGTTGGTTTTAAATGATGTCTTCCATTCATCACCTTCTCTCATGCGGATTTGATGATAACTCCTTTTCAAATCAATCTTTGAAAAATACTTTTCTCCACTTAATAAATCCATCAGATCATCCATCCACGGCAATGGAAATATGTACCTGATGGTTATCTTGTTAATCGCCCTCAAGTCAGTACACATCCTCCAGCCTCTGTCTTTCTTCGGACTGAGTACTGTTGGAAAAACACATGGACTCATGCTTTCTTTAACCAAACCCTTGTCCAACAACTCCTGGACTTGTCTTTTGACCTCTTCATTCTCTTGCGTCGTCAATCTATACGCGGATTTGTTTGGAAAACTGGCTCCTAGTATGAGATCAATATGATGACTCACACTTCTGATTAGTGGCAATGAATGAGGTAGTTCATCCACTACTATGTCAGCGAACTCTTCCAGCAGTTCCTGAATCTCTTCCGGTAAATCATCCACTCTTGTGCTGGTCAAAACAATCTTTGGTTTCCTAACCACAATGAACCGCGGTTCCTCCTTCTTCTTGACCTCTGTAAAGAGTTCCTTCCCACTCATGAGAAGTACAGTGTTGCTTACTTCTAGTTTCACCTCCTTATCCTTAATTGGAAGCAACATGTGGCCATTGGATCATAGAGCAAAGGATCAACAACCGTCTAATCTGTGTAAGGTGCACAAGCCTTAGTGCTTCACACATACATGAGAGAGAACCTATCAAGGTTTGAGACTTGATATTTATGAAGCTCGAATAGCCGAGAGACATCGATATGGAAGGGGACACTTGTCAATAGATCGTGAGCTCTAGGTAAAGTGTAGCAGGGTTTCATTTGAGATTTGAGATTGTCGAATCCTGAAGATCCGAAGTAAATATGGACCGCCAGATCTATAGGAGATGTGGTGTAAATCCGTGGACTTCGGGTAAATTCCCGAAGTGATTCATAGTCGTCAGATCTAAGAGATACGTGGCATAAATCCATGCACTCTAGGTAAAGACCCAAAGTAATCCTCGATCGTCATATCAGTAGCACACACGTCAGTGGTTTATAGCCTTTGGATAAAAGGCATTGGGAAGAAGGTAAAGTTTGAGATTTGAGATCTCAGAAGTCCGAAGACCAGGAGGAGATTTTGACCATTGATCGAGAAGAGGGATATAGGACCATTGATTCGAGTTGAAGGGTCAAACACCTGAAGTGGAGGCAGGACCATTGATTGGAGGAAAGGTGTCCGCAGATCGTCAACTCCGGAAGATTAACGTATGGAGGAAAGAGAGGTTTGAGATTTCAAAAGTCCTAAGTCTAGAATTGCGAAAGAGATCGCAGTCGTTGATTTAAGAGGGACACATCTGGTCTGTAGATTTGAAAGGTTCGGATTTGAACCATCAGTTTAGACAGTATCGTCAAGATCGGGAAATCGACGGTCTCGTAACATTGCGGGGATAGGAAGTGTGTGAACTTTAAAACATTGAGGGCGGACCACAATTCATACTATGGTTTCACCAAGAGGACACATGGAGGTTCGAGGAGAATTGCGGGCCGAACAATATTTTGATCCCAAACCGCTATTGTAAGCGCCTTCAATCACGTGGTCACGAGAGGCCACCACCCAAGGTCATATCAAGAGGGGGCTTATCAGAAAAAGAGCTAACACTCAGTACTCTGAGATTTTGCAGAAGAGAGAAAGGGAAGGTCGTGGGTGGTATTAGACCTGAACCAAGGCACCGAAAGGGCTTGTGTTTAGATACATAAGGGAACCATTAAGGTTCCATAGAGTCACTTGACTCAAGAATCATAGATCCTAGATCAAGAGGTCACGAAGCCCTTTGGGGAAAAGGGGGGGTCTGCACAAGGTGGTATCAGAGATGATATTTTACTTTCAGACAACAAGCAAAGAAGCGAGGAGGTGAATAAGATAATATGATAACGTTGAAGGCTATTCGAAGCTAAATTTTATCTATAGACAACAAGTGAGAAGGAGATAGAGTACTGATGCTCTGTGTGTGATTTATAGCAAGGTGTGTAGTAAATGGTAGAAATCTAGATGAGTTGAAAACAGAGGGTGGAAAATGGCTACTGAAGGCCATATGGGTGGTTAGGGAAAGGACCACCAACAAAAAAACAAAGTTGATATAGATAAAGAGCTCACATAAATAAGAGAAAATATGGAGAGGCTATCATTGAAGATGAAACAGGATGAAAAATTATACTGGACATATAAATGGCCTTTGAAGAGGAAAGTAAAATGGCGTGTCCTGAAGTTGATGTCCAGAAGGCAACAACAAATGTTGAAAAGGTGGTTGAGGCATGCTAAAAACCTCAGTGACACGGAGGAGGAAGTGGTTCACATATGTGAGCCAGAAACTGGGAAGAGTCTTAGTGATAATGAGGATAAGAGATCAGTGGATGATCTCAAAGACTGCCATAAGGGCAGCAGTGAGCTATCAGATTGTCAGGTGGGCAATGATATGAGATTAGTAGAGGATTTCATAAACTGCCAAGAGGGAAGAAATGGACTTTCAAGTTGCCAGGTGGGAAATGGAAAGAGATCAGTGGGAGGTCTCATAAACTTCCAGAGGAGAAGTAATGAAAGTTCAGATTGTCAGGTGGGAAATGATATGGGATCATTGGAGGATCTCATAGACTGTCGTGAGTGCAGAAGAAAAATTCCAAGTTTCCAAGTGGGCAAGGGAAGTGAGAGGAGACTGTTTGAAAGTCTCATGAACTCAACTAAGAGTTCATATCAGCAAGGAGAGCTGGGGGAGGTGGATCAGAGGAGTATTTTGATAATTGGAGGAATTGAGATATTCCTACCAAGTATCCTAGTTGGGGCTAGAGCATGTGTTGCAGGAGCAGCAACAGAAGGACAACCAGCAGAGACTATCAAAGAGGAGAAAGAACAGACATTGATGTCTATCCTAGCAGAAAAAGAGGAGAATTCAGACGAATTTCTCACTCAATGGGAGCAAGAGATGAATATGTTGGAGGATTTGTTGGACAATCAAAATATAGAATATGGCTTCCAGAAGACAGTCATGAAGATTGCAAGAGAAGAGCATTCGACAAAATTGCTCAGAAATTTTAGTCAGGAAGTTAAACAGATGATGACTGCAGCACTGAAGCATGTAGCAGAAGAGGGAGCAGAATTCCATCCAGAGGAACAAATGATAGAACATGGATATATGCCAGCACAAGAGGAGTTGATAGAAACCAATATGTCAAAGGAAGAAGTTGAGCAACAATTCAGTAAGGAGACTACAAAATTGAAGTCATCAACAGAGTGGAAAACTAGTGCCACAAGAGGAGATGAAGACAACATGAGAGATCAAGTAGATCTTCCCATTGATAAGTATGGAGAGGAGGAAGTGCAATAGAGAATACTACATAAGAGGAGCCAACCACTGGAGCAGCTGGACATGGTGATAGAAGAGATCAAAAAGCTGATATTGAGGTCAGCAAAGGAGACTGTTAGCAAGGAGAAGCTAAGCAAAAGAGATCATGTCATAGAAACAGGGAAGCAACAACAACAAAGCAGAGGAGCAGGTAGATAGCTCCAAGTAAGAGTTTGGTATCCAGGTGGATTTCAATAGAGCTGGAGAGCTCATGCGTAGAAGCTCATGAATTTTTCACAGCAGTGGAGTATGATGCAGGAGCATTTTTCTGACTCAATAGATGTGTTAAAAAATCAACACGTCAGCACACATTTGGAGATAGGGAGAGGCACTGACCGTCTCATTTTCAAAATTTGAATTATAAAATTAAGTTAATTTATGTGTAAGGTCGATAAATGCCAAAGCCATGCCTTTGGACAGGTGTGGATAGGTTCATTGAAATAATCGACTGTAAGCAGGTCTAGATCCATGTCAAGTCTGGATATCTATTCAATGTAATGAGTCATAGGGTTAAGGTGTCTTAACGGAAATGTTGATGGAACTAAGGCGGTGGAGAGGATAAGCTCGTAGAGCCCTCTTTTGTAAAAAATAGAGATCTTTTTGTATAGAGATGAGTTTTTTTTATTAGATTAGGAGATCATGAGATAGAGATAGAGATCAGTAGAACAGAGTAGAGTAGAAGAAAGACGTAGGAAAGAACTGCAATATCATGTAATTTGTTTTCATGAATGAATAGAACAAACATAATTGTCCTGAATCCTTGAACTGTGTTCATTTGATGCGTGAATGAATGAATGTTATATTCTGTGTATGTCATTTATTTCATTTCGTTCATGTGCGATTGTTTAAGAGTTGATCATATGAGTTCGTGACGAAACTAGATGAGTTTCAATTGTTTCTCTTCTGGAACTCATATGCAAGGTGTGCATCTCAAACGCAAGGAGTGTGTTGATTGAGTCTCAAATTGACTCAGAGGAGTTCAGAGAGAATAAAGGAAACTTAGACCAGGTGCAAGGAGTGCACAGTGTCAAGAAGCGACCAATCGTCCAAGAACTAGGTGGGCAAGAATAATTTCTTTTCAAGAAATCCTTCGAATTGAATTATCAAAATCATGAGAACGCAAGGAGTGCATGGGAAGTCAGAATCCTTTAAGGATCAAGCTCAGAAGGGATAACACTTTTCAGAAGTGTTGATGAGATCCAAGAGTCAGACTCATAGGAGAAGCAAAGGTTAGAAACCTTTGAATATTGATAAATCTTCTAAGTCGAGAGTCGAGAGTCGTCGATCTGCAAGGGGAAACTTGTCAACGGATTGCGAGCTCCGGGTAAAGTGTAGCGGTGTTTCAGTTGAGATATGAGATTTCCGAATCCCGAAGATCCGAAGTAAATCTAGATCGCCAGATCTAGAGGAGACGTGGCGTGAATCTGTGGACTCCGGGTAAAGTCCCGAAGTGATTCATAGCCATTGGATCTAAGAGAGATGTGGCATAAATCCATGCACTTCGGGTAAAGAATCGAAGTAATCCTTGATCATCATATCAACAGGACATGCGTCAGTGGATTATAGCCTTCGGATAAAAGGCATTGGGAAGAAGGGTGAAGTTTGAGATTTGAGATCTCAGAAGTCCGAAGACCCAGAGGATATTTCGAACGTTGATTGAGAAGAGGGTTGCAGGACAGTTGATTCAAGTTGAAGGGTCAAACACCCAAAGTGAAGGCAGGATTTTTGATTGGAGGACAGGTGTCCGTAGATCGTCAACTTCAGAAGATTGACATACGGAGGAAAACGAGGTTTGAGATTTCAAAATTCAGAAGTCTGGAATTGTGAAGAAGACTGCAACCATTGATTTAAGAGGGATAGATATGGTCCATAGATATGAAAGGTGTAGATCTTAATTGTAAGTTCAGACAGTACCGTCAAGATCAGGAGATCGACGATCTGTAACATTGCAGGGACAGGAAGTGAGCGGACTTTAAAACATTGAGGCTGGGCTGCAATTCATACTGTGGTTTCGCCAAGAGGACATGTCGAGGTTCGAGGAGAATTGTGGGCCGAAAAGTAGTTTGATCCCAAACCACTATTGGTTTCACCCGCAATTGCGTGGTCATGAGAGGCCACCTCCCAAGGTCATATACAGAGGGGGATTATCATAAAAAGAGATAACACTCAGTTCTCTAAGATTTCACAGAAGAGCAAAAGGGAAGGTTGTGGGTGCTATCAGACCTGCACCAAGACACTGAAAGGGCTTGTGTTTTGATACATAAGGGAACCATTAAGGTTCCAGAGAGTCACTTGACTCAAGAATTGAAGATCCTATACCGGGAGGTCACTCAACCCTTTGGGGAGAAGGGGGGGTCTGCACCATGGTACTTCTCTTTGGATAAAATATATATCTTGAATATCTTGGATTAGGAAGAATTCTTAGGAAGAAAACCCTAGATCTTTATTTCTTGGATTTATGAGATGATATGGTTCTTCACCTCAAGTTCCAAATCCAAATGTTGTCATGCAAGAAGAAATTGGAGGGGAAGAAGATTTTATTCAAGACAATGATACATTCAATCAAGACACGATGAATGATCAAGATAAATTATTAGAATCATTCTAGATGGAAGAAAGTTCACCATATTTTGAAATCCTTGATGAGAATGGAGAGTATGATTATGCAAAACAAGACAATGTTGTTCAGACTAGAAATCAAGCAAACAAATTCAAGCCTAGAGATAAACCAGAAAAGGAAAAATAAAAATCTAATGCTCCAAAACCAACAAGGCAACAACCAGTTGTAAATCAGCCCAAAAAACCATTATAAATGACTTATAATGTAATTGATGACTTAACTAATCTTCAGATGACTCTGCCATTCATGGAGGTAGTCAATATATCTTAGAAAAGGAAAAATATTTTGAATATTTTGGATGATATAAGTTCATTTGGTCAAAGGATAGAATAAATTGTTATGAACATAAAAAAACAACATATTTTTGTACCAACAAGACCAAGAGGCAAGATTTGTTCAATTCCTTCAACATTACTTTTGTTCCTTGAGAGAAGAATAAAAAAGAATACTCATTGGCAGTAGCAGCCTCTCTTTTGAATACAAATGATTCTTGAAATCCCAATACTTTTCATGTCAAAACAGTTTCCCGACCATCAATACCTGATAATCAAGAGTATTGGCAAGTATTTGAAAATGATGAGCATATCACAAATTTTATTGTAGACCTAGAATCAACATCATCTCATGCTCTAGAAGAAATTCAAATCAATCAAAAGGAGATTCATGATCAGAATAATACTTTTCTTCCAAAGAACTATGTTATCCTTGAATCTCTCTTGACAAGTTTTACTAACTAAGAGGTTTAACAATACACTCTTCTTTTCAAGGAATTTATGGATGTCTTCACGTGGAGTTATGATGATTTAAAATAATATGATAAATATATATTTCAACATATCATACCACCTGAAGAAGGGTCAAATCCTTTTAAGAAAAAATTAAGAGTGATAAATCCAAAGTTGAATCCCTTGTTGAAAATGGAGTTAGAAAAGTTGAAAAGGGTTGGTATAATTTTTCCAATTAGGCACTCATAATGGATTTCAAATCTTGTGGTGGTCAAAAAGAAAAATAGAGAGATTTGTCTTTGCATGTATTTTCAATATCTCAATTGAGCAAGTATTAAAGATAACTACCCACTTCCAAATATGGAGATTATGTTGCAACAAGTTACTAATTCTACATTAATGTCCATGCTAGATGGATTTTATGGGTACAATCAAGTCCTTGTAGCTGAAGAAGATAGACCCAAAACTCCTTTCATTACACCATGGGGAACATACGCCTATGTACGCGTGCCTTTCTGTCTAAAAAATGTTAGTGCAACATTTCAAAGGGATATGGACCATGCCTACAATGATTTGATTGGGAAATTTATGGAAAATTATCAAGATGACCTAATTGTCCATTCAAAATTAAGAGAATGCCATTTGAAACATCTTAGTCAAGTTTTTCAAAGATGTGGATTGTATGGAATATCCCTCAATCCAAAGAAATTTATATTTGTGGTATCAAAAGGAAAAGTGCTTGGTCATATAGTGAGAAAATAAGGCATTTATATTGATGTTGAGAGGATTAAAGCAATAAATGAATTAAATCCTCCAATATCACAGAAAGGGGTACAATATTTATTTGGAGAGATAAGCGTTTTAAGAATATTTATTCCATACTATGCTACAATTGTAAATTCAATCAATAACCTATTAAAAAATGATCAAAAATTTGAATGGACATCATAAAATCAAAGCAATTTTGCAGGCATCAAACATGCAATCACTATTGCTCATGTTTTTGTTAATCCTTATTTTGATAAAGGCTTCATATTGTATTCATTTGCCTCTGAAGATACTATTGCCTCCATACTTACCTAGAAGAATGAAAAAGGGGAGGAACTTCCAATTGTTTTCATGAGTAAAACCTTGCATGACTATGAATTGAATTACTCCATGATTGAGAAGCAAGCCCTTTATTTAGTCAAGTAAATAGCTCACTTCAGGAATTACATTTTATCAATTCACATCACTGCTTATGTACCACACTCCCCTGTCAAAATGTTGCTCAATAAAAAACTCAAAGAAAGGAGATGGGAAAATTTACTAGCCAAGCTTCAAGAATATGATTTATAATTTAAGTGTCTAAAAATTGTTAAGCGGCAAGGGCTGTGCAAATTGATGACTAGTTGAAGCTGTAAATATTTCTTCTCGGAATATAGGTGATGACACCATACAAAATTCATCTATGTCAGCATCTGAGTGGTATAAAGACATAATTTTCTATTTGAAATATAGGCAATTTCTTGTTGAAATGTCTTCTAAGGGGAGGAGATCTTTGAAGATGAATACCAATCAATATGTATTAGTATCATGAGTTATTTTTTGAAGAAATTTTGATGGTATTTTTTTGAGATGTTTAGATCATTCAAGGGCCGAACAAATACTACAAGATTTCCATGAAGTAATTTGTGGGGGGAACTTTTCACTTGTTGTGACTACTCACAAAATCATTCGAGCTTGTTATTATTGACCAACCATGTTCAAAGATGCTTATTCAATGATTAGAAAATGTCTCCCATGTCAAAAAAAAATCAGGAAAGATTAAAAGAGAAGCAATGTGACTACAATCTATATCAGTTGAAGAACCATTTGCACAATGGGGTTTGGATGTAATTGGTCCAATTAACCCAAAATCCAGTAAAGGAAATTCATATATTCTCACTGCAACTGATTATTTTACAAAATGGAAATAAGTTGTATCCCTGAAGAACATTGATTCTAAACAATTGATCCTTTTCTTAAAGGAGAACATCCTATCTAGATTTGGTGTCCTTGAGAAGTTCATAAAAAATAATGGTTCAATTTTTATTGGATCTAAATTTACAAAATTCTATGGAGAATATGGTATTATCATGGGACAATCACCCAACTATTATCCTCAAGGAAATAGTTTGGATGAATCAACTAACAAAACATTGATTCAAAATCTCAAGAAAACAATTGCAACAAACCATAAAAATTGGCACAATAAATTAACAAATGTGCTTTGGGCAAGTTGTCTCACTCCAAAAGTCAGCGTTGGACATTCACCTTATACCTTGGTATATGGAAAGGAAGCAAGGATGTCATTACATCTAGAACTGAATGCATTGGTCATTGCCACAAGCAATGGAGACATGGAATAAATTTCACCTCTTCAAAAATGATATCATGAACTCGTGTAGTTAGAATAACAAAGAATACAAGCAGTAATAACCATGAGAAAGAGACACCAAGTAGTCAAAAGACATTTTGATAAGAGCACCACTGTAAGATATTTTCAAAAAGATCAATTGGTTCTACTATGGAATAAAACAAAGGAAATGTCATATTTTCACACAAAGTTTGAAGCTCTTTGAATTGGTATGTATCAAATTGAAAATTTTATTGGGTTCAAGTCTTACTTGTTGAAGGAAATGAAATGGATAGTTCAAGCATTGATCGCAAATGGGAAATACCTCAAGCACTTCTTTGTTAAATCCCCAATTCTCAACTTGTACATAATCCCTCATTTGTACCCCTCTATATATTCTCAGTATGTTTTGTTTCTTCTTTCCCATTTATTTTACTTCCCTTCTAAAATAAAATTTATTACTCCATTTTCCCAATGTACAAGGCTCTATGGATTCTCAGCAACCTACAAGGGGTTACTATCCCACGGTTGGAGCCAAATGTTGATCAACATTCGTTGATCAATTTTTCTGTGCTTTGGTCTATACTTAGTCATTTTTCATTTTTCTTGTATATCCAATACTTACTCATTTTTCCAAAATTGCGGGGTGCGGGGAGACTACCACCCTTTCCGCAAGTTTGCAAGTCCCACACTTAGATTATTTTTTCATTTTTTACCACTTCGCAACTACAACACTTAGCCATTTTTTTAGTTGCAGGAGTCCCATTGCGAAGGTCCAATCCTTTCCCCATATTGCAATCCCACAAACCTGAAACCTCCAAAAACACCCCCCCAATTTTTGCATCATTCATAATGAATTTATTTCTATACTTAGCCAATTTTGTTGATTGCATATGCAAGAGTGCTTCCCTCACTTCCACCTTTCACTAGCTACCTTGCAATCCATGTTGGCAATTTGGTTGTCATTGATGTCAACCTTGATAAATAGGTGAAGTACCATTGATTGATTGGTTTGAGAAGCATTATCAATATTGGACATATTTTTATGAAGGTGACTTGAATGTCAAGCATTGTCAATATAGGACATAATGTTATGAAGGTGACTTGAATGTCAAGCATTGTCAATATTGGACATAAAGTTGTGAAGGTGACTTGAATGTCAAGCATTGTCAATATTGGACATAATGTTATGAAGGTGACTTGAATATCAGTAGAAAGATAATATTGACTAATGTATTGTATGAGCTTGATACACTCATCCTATATTGTATAAGGTTGAGATTGTGTCATTAACATCCATGCAAAAAAGAAGAAATTGTCCAGATAAAAAGGGTAAATGAATAATCCAATATGGATCCATACAAATCACAAATAAAGAAGTTAATAAGACATGATTCATTAAAAGTGATTCATAAAATATCAATTGAAGAAGAGTCCAGAGATGAGACAAAATGCCAATGGTGGATGTTTGGTGAGAAATCATTGACACCATCTAGTCACAAGTCAAGTTGATTCAAACAATAATGAGGTCAACTATCTAGAAGTCGATCGACTGCAAGACAATTCAAAGACAAGTCGACCGACCGCAAGCCTGCAGATTGGCGGAAGTTGGAGAAGACAAGTCGACCGATTTCAAGACGAGTTGACCAACTAAAGGTCCAGGTCGAAGGAAAATTGAGTCAGGAAATACAAGTCAGTCAAAGCAAGTCGAGACAACCAAAGTCAAATTTCTTAAGTCGGTTTTCTTCCAAGTTGAGTTTGTCCAAGGAAAAAGTAACCTAAAGTTCAAAGTCGAAGCAAAATTAAATACAAATCGGGTCGAGGCTAAAGCAAGATGGGTCGACTAGAATTGAAATACTCAAGTCGAAATTTCTCCTAGTTGAGTCGACCAAAAATATGTTTGTCGGTCGAATGAGGAAGCAAATACAAAAAAGGGTGAGGCCATGTCAAATCTTTAGTGACTAGCAGTTGAGAGGGAACTGATTTTAATATAACCATCAAGTAAAATGTTTACAAGTTGAGTTTAAATAATCACCAACAAAGGAGATATGTGGAGGCTGATTTAGACATTCATGAAAAGGTAATATGTACTAAATTTGATCTACCATCTGATGACGAAAGGAAAACATGGTCAAGTTGCCTTCAAAGAACTGTCTGTACCAGCCACCTTGCACAATTTCTGGGGAAATTTCTCGCATGTCAACTAATTGGGCATGTTCTGCAAAAACCCCTATCATAGAATTTCAAAATTCATTTCCATCACTCCATAATATTCATATGAAAATCGATGTCTAAATTGGTGTACGAAAATTAAATAATAAAATTAAACATTTGTGTTAATTAAATGAAGGGGTGCAATTTTTTATTCCAAAAGGACACATTGTTTCAAAGTGGCACCTTTTCAAGGACTATATAAGTAAAGGAATATGAAGGGAAGAGTGTGTCTTGGTGGATATATATATATATATATATATATATATATATATATATATATATATATAATGGATTGAATGATAGTTCATTCTCCAGTTGGTGCATGTTTACAAGTGGAGTCTTGTCATGAGGATTGGATTCCTCACATCTAGAGTGGGATCTGAGATCAATAAGTTGGGTCTTGTTGTGAGGGTTGGATTCCTCATTTATTAGTTGGATCTAAGAACTACAAGTTGGATTAAGCCTTATCCGAGATTTAGATCTCTCATATTCAATTGAGTTGAAGATATTAAAGGATTTATTTTATTTGTATTCATTCAAGTTAAATGGAAATAAAAGAATGATATTTATCTACTTCATACCTAGTTTGTGTTATACATGTTTATGAAAAATTAATTGAACTACATGTATATCTTATTTAGTTAATTTATTTAATCTATGATAGTGTGAAAAGTAGTCAAAGTTTTAGACATTGATTCTTAGTGTGTCAGTAGTATTGTTTCAATGATTGGAGGTATGAGCAAGGTATCTTCAAAGGAACCTCTTAGTGTCAATGTGTGTTTCAATGATTGGTATCAGAGCAAGGTATCTTCAAGGAAAAATAGTCTAATCACTGGAAGGAAGATCCTACTAAACACACAAATGGATGAACAAATGGTTATCTCCACAAATGAAGCTCCTTTATTTGATGGAATAGACTACTCTTCATGGAGGGAAAGAATGAAAATATATCTAAAGTCAAGAGGATCTGGAGTTTGGGACTCAGTAATAAGTAAGACTTGGTACTTAACTACCTCAATGAACAAATCCAAAACTGCAAAAGAAGCAAAGATAAACAATTCAATGGCATTAAAAGCAATCTAGAATGGATTGTTAGGCCAAATCAAAGAAAAGATGGGACACTACACCTCTTCTAAATTATTATGGCTCCAGCTAGAGATATCTTATCAAAGTAAAGTACAAAACACATAAAAAGAAGACAACTCAAACAAGGAATTGATGCAATCCCCAGTCATCAATAAATAAGACAACTCAAACAAGGAATTGATGCAATCCCCAGTCATCAATAAAGAAGACAACTCAAACAAGGAATTGATGCAATCCCTAGTCATCAATGAAGAAGACAAATCCATCAATGAATTGATACATACCTTAGTAATCATTGAATAAATATTGAATCTTAATACTGATGTTATAGTTGCATTAGAAGATATTTGTATGGAACCACGAAATGGTATATATATTGAAGTTCCTGTGGAGGCACTTGAAAATCTCAAATACACAACTATGTGCACTCTAGAAGAGTTGGAGAAACTTAAAAAGAAAGATATGTTGTTACTACAACAGTTAGATCAATCTAACAACCATGAAGAGAAAGAACAAAAGATTCTTCTAGAAGACAAAGAATAAGAGATCAATAGATTAAAGACTGAAGTTGTTGATATAACAAAAGAAATGAATGAGTTGAAGGCATATGACAAACTCAATAAATGCACAGAATAATTAGAAGAAACAAAATAAATGGTCAACTTTCTAAAGACTCAACTTGAAGAAGCTAAGGAAAGTGAAGAAACCCCGAAGATATAGTTGACTAAAAAGGAAGAATCGTGCCACACACTGGAATTGGAATTCATCAACCTCAAAAGGATTCAAATAGAAAACAAGGAAGAAATCAAAAGATTGAAGACTGAAGTTGTTAATCTAACAAAAGAAATAGAAGAGTTGAATACATATGACAAAACCAATAAATGCACAGAAGTCTTGGATGAGACAGAAGTAATAGTCATCGGTCTAAAGACTCAAATTGAAGAAGCTAAGGAAATAGAAGAAGACTTGAAGATCCAGTTGACTAAAAAGGAAGAAACATGTCACATGTTGGAATTGGAAGTTATCAATCTCAAAAACAAGAATTAAAAGACAAAAGTAACTGTCAAATTTCATAACAACTCATCCATCCTGAATAGCATCTGGAATAGTCAAAGACCAATCGATGAAAAAACTGGTCTTGGGTACAATAAGAAAGAAGAAGGTGGAAAGTGGAACACCATTCACAAACATGAAAAAGGATTATCCTCCTCAAAAGGAAAAAGTGCAATCACAGACCATGAACTTTGTTAAAGGAGGAAGCTATAAAAGTCAAAAACAAGAAACATATCAAAAGGAGGAATTTTCATGTCACAATAGACTTGAGTATGGAAACACCTTCAATGGTTATTGCTTTTATTGTAAATACTTTGGTCACAAAGAATTGGAATGCAAGAATCCTAAAAAGAAAAATTCAGGAAGGTCCAATAACTTAATGAGATGTTGGAGATGCAATTATGTTGGGCACACAAAAAAGTTTTTTCATACCATGAGATGCTACAACTGTGATAAGTTTGGGCACAAATCCCAAGACTATAGGAAATCAAGAAGACAACCCATGAAAAATAATCCATACAAGCCAGGAAGGAAATCTAATGAACTTTAGAAGAAAACAAGAGAGGATAAATCTCAAAGGACAAATGTATAAAAGAAAAGTTCATCAAACAGAGTGCCTTGTGGAAATATATGAAGAAGAAAATTTGAAGCAGAAAGAAAGAAAGATGATGAATATCTTGCACCTAAAAATGAAGAAATTGATAACAATAAACTTGTTGGCCCTTGACCAAGTTTTGAAGAGTACTTGGTCATATTTGACCACTTTTGGGACTGCGACAACATGCCAAGGAAGGAGCGCAACGCGAAGCAGAAAATAAGGAAGCAAGACCTATTTTGAGATCCATTTTAGGGTTTTGGGTTGATGTAACGGGAAAGGGATGTCGGCCCGTGGGTTTACCCATGTTTAGGCCCGTTTTGTAATCTATAAATAGGTAATATATATAGTAAGATAGAGGAGATAGTAATGTGATACATCTGCATGGTGTATGAATGAAAGCTTAGTCCTAGTATTTGGATCTGTGTGATCAAATGTATCTTAGAGAGCTTTGTGCATATTGTTATATTTGGATGTTGAGGAGCAAGGAAGAAGGATCTAGCGAGATGTGCAGATCTTCTATCATGTGCGAAGTACAGATCATTGAAGCTCTGTGTTGTAACTACTTGACCAAGATAATAGAAAGAAGACTTTGTGGACGTAGCCCCAGGGTGGGGGTGAACCACGGTAACTCTGTGTATTGTGCTGATGTGTTTGTCTCTCTCTTGATAAGTGCTCTGATATGTTTAGATAGATTTATTGATCCTTTGTGCTTATGAGATATGAATGCATGCTAGATATGATACATAAGATGTTAGGCACTTAATCTATTGAGTATAACTTGATTATCATTGCTAAGTGCTAGATCTGAGTAATTAATGTGGTGCTTTGTGCTTTCTGCGAAGTGTATTAATGAATGTATGTTAGGAAATAACTTATGCTAAGTGCGTTGTAAGCAAGATAATCATAGATCTGTGTCCCAACTAAGGTTGAAGACACTTGATTCCTGCAACCACCCCTGCCTCTACCTCGGGTGAGACTTCATCTGCTTCACAAGTGTTGCCGAAAGGGTCGGTAGTTATGGTTTTGTTGGTGCACTCTTGAGCATTGAACCCTGGGTCTGCCACTGTACCAACAAATGGTTTTGTTGCCAAGACTGGAACTGGGATTGCTAGGAACTAAAGAAGAAAAAGCTTTGTGTGAAATAAGCTCTGTGCGTAGATCTGTTGCCCTAGAGCGTAGTGTTTTGTTTGACCTGTGAAGCTATGTGCCAAGAAAGAGGTCAGATATGAAGAGAAAGAGGTCAGATCTGAAGAAAGAGAGGTCAAAGCTGAAGAAAAGAAGTCAGATCTGTGAAGAAAGATGTCAGATATGCAAGAAAAAGGTAAGATCTATGAACTCTATGCCCCGATAAAGGTAAGAATAGTTAAAAGTCTTAGATATGGAAGCTTTGTACTCTGTAGAAGTAAGATAAGTGAATTTTTTGTTTCTAAAGCATGGATCTAGGTATGTTTGATAGATTTTTTCCTAGCTTCAAAACTAGGGCATTTTTAGATGAGAGAAAATTTGATATGAATAGATCTGATAAGTATAGTGATAGATGTGTTATACCTATGCATAGAAAGAATGTCTGGACTAACAAGTGGATGCAGGATCCTAGAAAAAAAAAATGTAGGCTAGCTACCATGATCCTGGTGTGCAGTACAGAAGAAGTTGGGGATCATTTAAGAGAAAGAGAGGATTAACCCTCTGTTACAGTTGTAGAAGACCGAGACATCTTGCTAAGGAATTCCCTGGTAGGAGATCTAGTTGCCTATGTTGTAAGGCTATGGACCATGAAGTATTGGATTGCCCTAGAATGATTGTTAGGCTTCAGAAGGTGAATATGGAACAAGAAAACCTTGAGGGAGATCAAGAGACCAAGATTATAGTAGAAACCCAGAAAGAATCAGAAAATATATTACTACAGATGAAAGATACCTTGAATGACCACCGACATGTTAGGTTATCAGAGATCTTCAAAGAAAAGGAGAAAATCAAAGCAAGAATAGGGGACTTTGACATTGATTGTACTCTTGATGAAGAAACACAAGTAAACATTATGCCAGAAAGAACTTGGGAAGCTATAGGAAATCCTGTCATGACCCCTTCCCTAGGAGGAACAAGTTTCTTTAGAGGAAAGCTAGTTAAACCATGTGGAAAGCTCACCCGGATACCTATGACTGTCAATGGAACTTCGACAGAGGAAGACTTTGAGATCATTAAATTTGTTGAAGACAACACCCTGTTTACCATGCTCATAGGGAAACCCTAGATTGACAGAGAACAGATCAGACGAAGGGAAGAAGAAAAAGTTTTGGAACAGAAGAAACAAGAATTAAAAGACTTTATGACCAGAAGGATTGCGCACTTGATTGAAAAACAGAAGAGCAGATCACAGATATTTAATATTAGTACCTCTGATATCGAAGCTAAGAGAACACTTGAGGATCCGCAGAAGATCAAGTTACCTATTGTTGATACAGAAGAGGTATTATCAAGGAACCCTAAGAAATATTTTCCAAGAAAGATTTTCCACAGCGCGGAGTAACTAAGACCACAGAAGATAAACATTAGAATGGTAAAAGCATTACTGAGACGAAACTCACCGGGAAGAAGGCTAGGAAGTTAAGAAAGAAAAGGGCTAATACTGTAAGGCTATAAGAGGTTCTAGAGGACACTTCATAGCAAGAAGAGTTGTATAATTGGAGCTTCGTAAGATATCAGAACAATGAAATAGAGTACTTGGCCATGACGAAGAAATATAGTCATTAGAACCGATATACCCGTTCGACCGCCGCCCTAAACGGATCGAAAAGCTGTTATGGGTTACCATTAGACCATTGGACCTCACCTTAATAGATAGATCAACGGTCATGGAAGTTTCATATCCATTGCAAGCAATCCGTTGCAGAGTTACTTACTTATTTCGTCGCACCATGGCCAGAAGACACTTTTTCCAATTGAGAACTTGAGCTGACAAAACAACTGCATTGTGAAATAGTGATTACTCCAGCTTTACTCTCTATCTTATTATGGTATCAACAGTCCATTGACAACCTGAGACAGTGATCCCGAGCTTACATGTCCGATGAGCTTAGCGCAGCAGAAGAATTGGTGAGAGAATTACTTGCTAGCTTAAGGACAGAAAGAGTCATGTTGAAAAGAGGAATGTCCACCGGAGTCCAAGCCTCGTCGTTGAGAGGAGTGGTAGCCTCCCCATAGACTGCTTGGGCTAGAACATCCCGAGCCGGTTCAGAGGCGAGAACTAAGAATAGACATGACACAGCCAACACGAGGATAGTGCCAACCATTCTACCTACTTACATTCCCCCTTTAAGTGGTGATATTAATAGGGACAATGCCCCTCGAGACGTTGACTACACCCTAATCATGGCATATCTACCGAAAGGAGTTCGCACCTACCGCGCAGATCAAGACAAGGCTACAGTGTTGAAGTGTTGTGAATTCAACCTGGGAGACCGTAACACCTACAACATGTTCACACCATCTAAGTACTTAACAAAGACTAAGGGCCGCAATCTGAAGATCTGTTGACGGGCGAAATTGTCCGTCTGTCAATTGAGAGAGTGGAACCGGTCCGGGGTTGTCTAATAATCCAAGTCGTTTGGAATGAACCACCCTGACGAGTTTAACGGCTTCGTTGGCCTCTCTAAGGTCTTAAGGAAACCAAAGAGAAAACTAATCTAAACTAATTAATCTATCTAAAACAAATAAAACTAACTAAAACTAACTAAAAACTAATAAAATGAATTAAACTAACTAAAACTAATAAAACAAATTAACTAAAAACAAATAAACTAATACACTAATCTAATTAAAACAAACTACTAAATTAAACTAAAACTAAATATAAACTACTCTAACTATTATATACAATCTACTAATTACTATTACACTAACTCTAATAATCAACTATCTAATTACTGACTGAATTACAACTTATTCACAAATGTACATTATCTACAACTTGCAGATTTGAATAAAACCTATAAAACTCATTTACTTTTTGTCCTAAGACAGTCAGGAATATTTTTTGATTTTTTATCTTTTATGAATAAGAAATAAAACTTACTGAAATTAAACAATCTAATATATTTACTGAAATTAAACAATCTAATATAAATCTAATTAAACTTATATCTAAACTAAACTACTAATAAGAACAGTAGACAAACAAGCGACTAACTGACCTGGAAACGCTCCTAATTTGTCCTGCGTATGATGACTTCGAAGTTGGTCGGAGGAAGTAAAATCGCACTGGATTGATCCAAAAGCTTCTCGTAAACGATAGGCTGTGCTGCTCTTTGAGTTGTTAATAGGACAAACAAGACATAAAAAAAATCATAACAATCTTACGATTTATAAATCTCTGCAATAAGGGAAACCTGTTATGCAAAAACTTATATTTGATAATCCAACTTATGAAGAAGAGAAATCTGTCATTCGCAAATTGAATTAAGCAATTGCTATGTTCTTTAAATACTTAGAAGAAACCATATATGGATAACAATGATTAAATTATATCATTTGCACATGATTAAGATAGCTAAAGTAGTCATTAACCAAATACAAATTGATATACATAACATGAAACAAAATATTGATATAATGAGAAGCTAAAGCTGTAACAAAACACCAAATTCTGCCTCAGTCTGTATTAAAGTTCCATATCCTTGTTCTCCCATGAATGAGGATGTACATTATTACAAAAATAATAAGTATATATAAGTCTCTCCACAGGGTAAAACCTCCCTATGGATAATATCAAACTGTTTTACATAATCTGGGAAGATATTCCTAAAATCAACTAAA
>SNQJ01S0018738.1:78685-147279 GCA_010110895.2 Picea sitchensis
TGTTTCACGGTTACCATAATCAGGTCGAACAGTAACAAGACTGTCCCATATCCAATTAAAATCAAATAAGATCAAAATCCAACAACCAAATAGAAAACAAGTATGCTCTGTTTCGATTGCCATCATAGTCGGGTAAACAAAATCGAAACCAAACAGTTTTATAAATCATTTCACATCTAATTCGCAAGCAGTGCAATCAAGCGATACGATTAGATCAAAATAGGATTGTTTTACAATTACCATAACTGTTATGGCTCAAACGGTTCGCACCACAGGTGGATTAATTCAGACAAATACGTGAACCAATTCATACCAAATCATAACCAGATTGATTCGACTTTGACCACGATCACTATAGAGTTGTCATAAGTGATAATTGGTAAAATGTGCAAATGAAATCTATTGGATTTAAACGAAATGGTTAATCCCAAACAAGTCGCGACAGGGTTTAATATAGAAACAAATCATGAATCAATCTCATTTCACAAATCCACTTGAAACAGAAAATCTATTGTAAATACGAATTCAATTGATAGCAGGGTCGATCAAACCAACGCGAATCAACCAGCTGGGTCTTTCACATAACCGTTACGAATTGTTCTGGACGTGTTTTAACAGGATCACATTGAGAATAGCCTGAGTTGTATTCCTGTAACAGTTAAACATATCACAATTGTCGCCAACCATAACATATACATTATAACCAATTCGGATCGAAACTTGATTGTATTCAAAATTGAAATGTGAAACAGTTTGTGTCTATAATAGATACAATGACTTCGATTAGCAACAAAACATCCAAATTAAGCTAAATGAAACCAATCAAATCCATACTAAAATCCAATCAAATCGGCGAAAGAATCCAATCGAAACTAAACTGGGAAAACGAATTTCATTAATCAAAACATAACTATGTACACAATGCATATAATGTGACAGAGCAAAATCACGCTGTAAACATAGTTATTCGAAAGAATTTGAATTCGTTATATAAACAGGTGATAGAACATACCAGTGAGACTGCTCAAATTATGCCAATTTTGAATTCACGATCGCTATAGCTGACTCCACATTCTTAAACAAAATAGAACCTGTTGTCCTCTGTTTCTTATCAGTGGCTTGCAATTCAGCCTTTTGACTGGTAAGCCTTGCAACTTGATCCTCTAAAGAACGAATTCTGGACTGTAACATTGGCACATCGAGATAATACCTCTCTAACCACGAGCCACACTGATCACATGGTGGAACTGTAGACTTAGGAAAAGTAGGAGAGGGTTTTGATGAAGGACCGGGGTTTTGACAAGGCAGCCTAATGCTTGGGTAGTTAGGGTCGTTTTACAAGCAAGGTGGTAAGTTCGACACGAAGTCAAATGAGGGTTTGGCACACAGACCTTCGGAATAGGGATATTCACTTGCCAGGTAACGTTCCACTTTCGAGTCAAAATCTCCACTCAAAATGATAGGGTCAGGGTTGACAGGAGGTCTCACCTTGTTCCTCGCCATCCTAGAAATTAGACGGGCATTCTTTTTGCCTTTGTAGTTTGCAGTAGATTTGGCTTTAGGCCTTTTAGCCACAGGCTTAACACTCGGGTCATCCTTGGTCACAGAGTGGGGTAGGTCAATAGATGAGTCGGGTAAGGGTTTAGGTAACAGAATACTGTAGGGTACCGGGCGTACAGTCTTATCTTCGCTCACCACAGGTTTGTCAACCTGTGGAGGATTTGAATCCTCATAATCATTGCGAGTCAGGAAATCGTTCCAACAGTCTCCATGTAACCCCAAATGACAAACAACAATAATTTTAACCAGCCCGAAGTGAAAAAGGTTGCTATCAGCCTGGTTCCTTTTGTATCTCTTAGACATTTTAAACAGGCTCCTATGTAGGTAATAAGGCATATTAAGCTCATATCCCATGAAAACCATAAGTAAACGAAGGTGATGTAAGAAAACAAACCCATACCAACCTTCACAAGTGATAAACTGTTTGATTATCATCAGCAAATCGTGCCAACGTTGCTTGAGCATATTCACAGGCAAACCTTTGTCACAGGAGCTAACCTTACGCGACTTGAAGAGCAGTGTCCAAGGTACCTCTTCCACTTTGCAATTCTTGGACCATCGTTGTCCAGTGACAGGCAAACCGGTAGCTAAACTGAGAAATTGCTCATTAATTTCCAATTGAACATTCCCGACCTTGGCCCGACAGCCATCAAATGTTAAAGCAAATTGTCGAGCAATGCAGGGGTTAAAACCATCAAACTTTTGTATGAACAGGAGCCATCCAAATTCCTGAAGGTCACTGTGGGCACTGTCGAACATCAACAGATCCTGGCTACCATTTGGTTCAGCTCAGACAACAAGAGCCATGGCGCGAGCACATGGTAAGGGTTAGGGTCACAAACACCAACATACAGGAGCAGAGTCACTCGGTCTAACCACTATGAACGATCAAAGGGGAAGCATTTATGTGTGCGTGCGAAGGTGGTGGGATTATTCACCGCCATGCATAATAGTAATGACATAGTACAACCTCTGTTCCATCAATCATAACATAATTTAAACCTTATCACTCGGCCAACCATAAAAATCAAACGGTGGATGACATACCAATGCGCCATTGTATTATTTCAAACCACGAATGTTCAATATGAAATCAAACCCAAAAGTTGAATATGTGCCATCGTATAAGTGTGCAGTCAAACGTTTTAAAACATTGTGGCAATCGATAATTATAGAATTAACAAGCCAAGAGCCATAATAAGGATCACATCATATACATTAAAACAAAAATAAACCATGACCCCTATGTAATTCAATGACTAGGCAAGTCTCAAAAACATAAATTTTCATGCTCAATGCCTTACCAGTTAAATTAAATTAAATTGTGCAATCAAAGTAAGAATAGGCAAATAGGCATAGTTCGAAAAATCCCTACAACCACTTAATGATAAACCAAAGGTAAGTGCGACTCAAAATATCAATAAAAGATCATGACAGTTCAAAGAACGATGGAGGAGTTTTCACGCTTGCAGTTGTGAAAACTAAATGAAGACCAATTTGCAAGTGTCGCAAGAAATGAAAATATCGTTTAGTTGCAAAATGCGACGACAATTTGAAGTTCAGAAGACATAGGTGCAGGCAACTTATAGGGAAATAGAAAAAATTATATTGGCTGCCAACAAGATCACCCCTCAACAATGGACGATGAACCTTGCGTAGTCTACTTTGCTCAACATCATGAAAATATTGCACTTTGGCAGTCATTAGGAGGTGACTTCTTGTGTGAAATTGTTACTAACAAGTTACCATGGAGGATACCTGTGGTTGAATCGTCGCATAACTATTGATATGGCACTGATCAACAGGATTACCAGGCTTAGCATGTAGGGCCTTGATCCCTATGAGTACTACCCTGGCAAGACCGCAGACTGTGCACTTTCACAGAAGATTAAAGCGGCGTATGGCAATGTTGAAAAAGGGGCACGAGGTTACAAGGTAGCCTCTATCAAGAGTGGCACAGTGCACCTCGCATGTCAGCTGATAGCAGAGAAGATGGTCTATAAGAATAGACCTACACAAGTATCAAGATTCGTAGTGGACCTCGCCGAAAAATGTGCAGAAGGACTCCAGATGAATTGGGCAAAGTATTTGGTCAATCAGTTAGAGATTGGCTGTAGAGAATCCCAGGACTAGGGGCATGAATTCCATTTCAGTTGGTTGTTGATATTGATTGCCTTTGTTGCATGGGAGCTACCGGAAGGTGCAACTTTCCTAGACCTCACCCCATTCAAACCGTTAGCTGGGAAGTTCAGTACCTTGTGGTACTTGACGGACATGAGCAAGTAGTGGCAGTCAAATGCCATTTTTCACAGATACTATAACCAATTTAAAGCACCTATAGGGGGTGCACCTCGCATAACCCTGAACACTTTACAAAGGTTCTAACCTTTGATAAAGTTCAGCATGGACCACCACTTTATCTACCTAACTCCACGCGTTGATGAACACTAGGAACAACTCCGGTCCTATTATAATATGACTGAAGAAGACTTAGAAGAAATCACCAAGGAATGGTCGACAGACCTCCTTGTTCCAGTAGATCCAGCAGACATTTCAGATATTGATATCCCATAAGCTGCGCAAGACACACCTGGACCCAGTAAGACGCAAAAGACAAAGAAGACAAAGGAGATGAAGAAAACTGAAGAGGTTCAGGATGTAGATAGCTACTCTGCAAAGATAGCTTCCTTCACACTAGATGAAGAAGGTAATGATGAAGACCTAGAAGAAGTTGAACAACAACCAAAAGACAAAGTTGAAGTTCTAAAGAAAAGAAAAGGGTCACCTTCAAAGTCTTTCATTAAGAAGAAAGCCAAAGCGATCGTGACCAAGATGAAGACCACACTCAATCTAGATGACTTCAGCTTTCTCCTCGCGACTTTGAATGAAGCTATAGAAGAGATCACAAAAAAGAAGGAGGCCAAGCAAGAAATGATGTACAACAGAATCGAAGTCGAGCTCCAAGGAGTACAGTGAGCCCTCCATTCTAACCACACAGTCTCCACTGTGCCTATGCCAAAAGGAACACCCAAAGTGGGAGACAATTCAATTCAACTTCGCAGGATTGCTGACCTAGTCGAAGTACACCTTCGAAAAGCAGAAGAAGAAACAGTGCAGGCCACCTAGGCCCTAAAGCACGCACACAAGGAAATCATAGAGCAGTGGTAAGATGCACAGCAAGAGAAGGAGGCCATCCAAGAGAAGTATGATAAAGAATGCACAAAGATCCAAAAGGAGAAGGAGCATTTGCTCGCGAAGAAGATCGGGATCGAAGAAGCAGTCAACAGAGCATTTCGCTCTATGACTAGCTTAGAACAAAAGACCAAAGAACCCTTAGATCGTCAGGTAATGAAGCTTGCTGAAGTTATTCAACAACTGCAGCAAAGAGTCGTCGACTTAGAGCTTCAGATCATCCCGAGCACCCCGCAAGAAGAACGTGACCAACGGGAAGTGAATTCTTGAAGTACAATAGAAAGGATTAAGGCACTCACTGAAGAATGTAAGCAATTAAGTAGTAGAAGTGCGCAGATACATGAGAACCTATCCGAGAACCCTGAATTGCATAAATTGGAGTCACAGCTCTAGGAGGAGAAGTACCAAGCTGAAAAGTTACAAGTACAGTTGAAGGCCCTACCGACCATAGAGAAAATGAAGAGGTCCAACGAATAGTGCGTCATGCAGCAACAGATTAATATGATCCAGAGCAAGGTCATGGAAGTGGCGCAACAACTTCAACCTTTGCAGGATAAGGCATGTCAACTGTTCTTAGAGATTGAGAACCAAGGGACAAAGCTACAACAAGTTGTGACTACAGCAGAGCAGTGCTTAGAAGGACCAGTTAGTAACACACTCATTCAGGAGTTTGCCAAGCAAGAAGCAGTAGCAAAGCAACAGGTCGAAGCAGCTCGAGCGAAGCTCGAGGCCTTCGAGGCAGAGTTACCTAGAGAAGAGTGACTCGGGACGAGTCACAGGTGAGTGTTGGGGGCTTGTTGTCCCTTGACCAAGTTTTGAAGAGTACTTGGTCATATTTGACCACTTTTAGGACTGTGACAACTTGCCAAGGAAGGAGCGCAACGCAAAGCAGAAAATAAGGAAGAAAGACCTATTTTGAGATCCATTTTAGGGTTTTGGGTTGATGTAACGGGAAAGGGATGTCGGTCCATGTGTTTACCCATGTTTAGGCCCATTTTGTAATATATAAATAGGAAATATAGATAGTAAGATAGAGGAGATAGTAATGTGATACATCTGTGTGGTGTATGAATGAAATCTTAGTGCTAGTATTTGGATCTGTGTGATCAGATGTATCTTAGAGAGCTCTGTGCATGAGATCGGAGAGCTAAGTGCAGATTGTTATAGTTGGATGTTGAGGAGTAAGGAAGAAGGATCTAGCGAGCTGCACAGATCTTCTGTCCTGTGCGAAGTAGGGATCATTGAATCTCCGTGCTATAACTGCTTGACCATGATAATAGAAATAAGACTTTGTGGACGTAGCCCCAGGGTTGGGGTGAACCATGATAACTCTGTGTATTGTGTTGATGTGTTTGTCTCTCTCTTGCTAAGTGCTCTGATATGTTTAGATGGATCTATTGATGTTTTGTGCTTATGAGATATGAATGCATGCTAGATATGATACATAAGATGCTAGGTTCTTAATCTATTGAGTATAACCTGTTTATCATTGCTAAGTGCTAGATCTAAGTAATTATTGCGGTGCTATGTGCTTTCTGCGAAGTGTATTAATGAATGTATGTTAGGAAATAACTAATGCTAAGTGCACTGTAAGAAATATAATCACAGATTTTTGTCCCAGCTAAGGTTGCAGACACCCGAGTCCTACAACCACCCCTGCCTCTACCTTGAGTGAGACTTCATCTGCTTCGTAGGTGTTGTCGAAAGGGCCGGTAGTTAGGATTTTGTTGGTGCGCTCTTGAGTGTTGAACCCTGGATCCACTGTGCCAACAAAACTGATGGATGAAACTCCTAATAAGGAATGTGAAATTCAGAGCTTTGCATATGAAGAGGAACAAGCTAAAGGAAGAAGAATTTCTAAATAAGAAGATGAACAATATTATGGTTCCCTAAAACAAGGGAGTTGGTGCTTCCTACGGTTGAAGCCCTGAACAAGGAGATTGGTGTCTCCAAATCGTCATTGTAACTTGTATTATTGTATTGATTTTATATTCAAATTTACTGTTGTTGATCAATTGTTTTTAATAAGTTAAAACTATTAAAAGTTTAAATGATTAACCAATATTGATTCACCCCCCCTCTCAGTATTGACCAAGTTTCCAACAATTGGTATCAAAGAAAAAAAGTGGTGATGATGATGAACTCTCAAAAGAAAATCAGTCTGTAGAATAGTGTGATGAATAAAACAAATAATATCTAAAGAAGAAAGCAACAAAAGGAGTTCAAAATATATAAAGACAGAGTATGAACAGAACAAAATTATTAATGATATGAAAGAACAATAAAGATATCTTGGAATCAAAGAACTAAAGAATACCAAGAAGAAGAATAAATAGATAAATAAAATCAGTAAGCTTCACACCCTTGTCCCTTATGACAAAGGAGAAGACAGTAAAACCCTATTTGAACACAAAAATCCCAAGAGATTGAGATAACATTTGGCACATTCACAGGGGGAGAAAAGTGGTAAAGTTTTCTTTCCTTTGTCATTGATGTCAAAAGAGGAGAGATAAACAATAAAAAACAAAGACCAAAATAAATGGGACAAAGATAGGGGGAGAATCACCTCAAGGGGAGCATCATCTTAGGGTGAGAAGAGAAATATTCCCTTTGTCATTGTTGTCAAAGGGGGGGAGATAAAGAGTAAAACAAAGTCATCTCAAAGGACTCAAAATACAGAATACATTTCACAAGTGAAGTAAGATTGTTTTACTAAGGTTGCCATCAATAACAAAGGAGGATATTGTTGGCAATTTGGTTTTCATTGATGTCAACCTTGATAAATAGGTGAAGTATCATTGATTGATTGGTTTGAGAAGCATTGTCAATATTGGACATATTTTTATGAAGGTCAATTGAATGTCAGGCGCTGCAAATATTGGACATAATGTTATGAAGGTGACTTGAATGTCAATCATTGTCAATATTGGACATAAATTTATGAAGGTGACTTGAATGTCAAGCATTGTCAATATTGGACATAATGTTATGAAGGTGACTTGAATATCAGTAGAAAGATAATATTGACTAATATATTGTATGAGATTGATACGTTCATCCTATATTGTATAAGGTTGATATTGTGCCATTAACATCCATGCACAAAAGAAGAAATTGTGAACAAATTGTCCAGATAAAAACGGTAAATGGATAATCCAATATGGATCCATACAAATCACAAATAAAGAAGTTAATAACACATGGTTCATTAAAAGTGATTCAAAAAATCTCAATTGAAGAAGAGTCCAGAGATGAGACAGAATGTCAATGGTGGATATTTGGTGAGGAAGCATTAACACCATCGATTCACAAGTCGATTCAATTGAAACAACAATAAGGTCGACTATCTAGAAGTCAATCGACTGCAAGACTAGTCGAAGACAATTCGACCAACTGCAAGCCTGCAGATTGACGGAAGTTGGAGAAGACAATTCGATCGATTTCAAGATGATTCAAAGACTATTCAACCAACTGAAGGTCGAAGTCGAAGGAAAATTGAGTCGGGAAATAAAAGTTAGACAAAGCAAGTCGAGATGACCAAAGTCAAATTTCTCAAGTCGGTTTTCTTCCAAGTCGAGTCGAACCAAGAAAGAAGTAACCTAAAGGTCGAAGTCGAAGAAAACTTAAATACAAATTGGGTTGAGGTTGAAGCAATATGGGTCGACTAGAATTGAAATACTCAAGTCAAAATTTCTCCCAGTTGAGTTGACCAAAAATATGTTTGTTGGTCGAATGAGGAAGAAAATACAAAAAAGGGTGAGACCAAGTCAAATATTTAGTGACTAGCAGTTGAGAGGGAACCGATTTTAATATAATCAACAAGTAAAATGTTTACAAGTTGAGTTTAAATAATCACCAACGAAGGACATATGTGGAGGTCGATTTAGACATTCATTAAAAGGTAATATGTATTGAAGTCGATCTGGCATCCGATGACGAAAGGAAAATATGGGAAAGTTGTCTTCAAAGAATTGCCTGTACCGGCCACCTTGCACACTTTTTGGGTAAATTCACACGTCGACTGATTGGGCATGTTGTGCAAAAACCCCATGTCGTAGAATTTTAAAATTTGTTTCCATCACTCCATAATATTCATACGAAAATTGTTATCTAAATTGGTGTATGAAAATTAATTAATAAAAGTAACAATTTGTGTTAATTAAATGAAGGGATGCAATGTTTCATTCCAAAAGGACACATTGTTTCAAAGCGACACCTTTTGGAGGACTATATAAGTAAAGGAATATGAAGGGAAGAGTGTGTCTTAGTGGATATATATATATATATATATAATGGATTGAATGAAATTTCATTCTATTAGGTTGGTGCATGTTTACAAGCTGAGTCTTTTCATGAGGATTGGATTCCTCACATCTCAGTTCGATCTGAGATCAACAAGTCAAGTCTTGTTATGAGGGTTGAATTCCTCATTTCTCAGTTGGATATGAGAACTACAAGTTGGGTCTTGTATCAGAGAGTTGGATCTGAGAACTACAAGTTGGGTCTTGTATTAGAGAGTTGGATCTCTCATATTCAATTGAAGTTGAAGATATTAAAGGATTGATTTTATTTGTATTCATTCAAGTTAAATAAATAAAAGAATGATATTTTATCTACTTCATACAATTTGTGTTATACATGTTTATGAAAAATTAATTGAACTGCATATATCTTATTCAGTTAATTTAGTTAATTTATGAAAGTGTGGAAAGTAGCCAAATGTTTCAGACACTGATTCACCCCCCTCTCTCAGTGTCAATGTGTGTTTCAACAATCTGCATTTTTGCATTCTCCAAAATGACCCTTCATGTTACTCACTTTGCACTCCCATACTTAAACTATTTCACGATATCACCTTTCTCGATGATATTTATTTCCCCATCGCCACATTCGTCGTCACTCGTATGAATTGAATACCTCTATTAAGTGGTACAATTTGCATAAAATCTTCACCTTAAATATTAAATCAAACCGTGCAATTTACAACTTTGAACTAAGAGCTACAACAATTGATAATTAAGGCAATACATGGTAGATTAAATAAGGAATTAAATCCCCACTGTAAAAAGATTGTATTGAAAAAAGTGCCAGCTATTCACGCAAATAATCTTTGTAAAATATTCTAAGTAAAAGGAAAGAGTTACATTGCAAAGATATTATCAATGCCTTGGGACAAGAAGACCGTCAGTTTTAATGGTCAGAAGCCTTCAAGTGGTACTCAAATATTCCACCTCAGAAAAAGAATTCAAACAAAGTCTGGATCTCCAATATTGCATTAGTCAGATGTGTGCCATAAGTATATGATTTTAAAGAAACAGTTCTTTGGTGCGTTGATAAATTTGACGCTGAGAGAAGATTCATCCAGTTACAGGGGAAGCCACCAATTTCTTTGGCGTCTTCAGTTTTTAGAATAATGTTGCGACTTTGGAACCTGTTGGCCCTTGACCAAGTTTTGAGGAAACTTGGTCATGATTGAACTATTTTTGGGACTTCGGCAAGCTGTCAAAGATGGAGCACAAGACAAAGAGGAGATCGCGGGATCTCGACCCCTTTTTAGGGATTTTTTGGTTTTGGGATCATGTAACGGGTATGGGAAGGTTGGCCCATGGGTTTACCCAGGCCTAGGCCCACTTTTGTAATATATATATATAGAAGTTGGGCGATGTAGAAAGTAGTAGTGATTGATCTATGTGATCGAAGGATTGTAAGTGATTTGTGCATACTATGTAATACTGGTAAGGCTAAGTGCAAGGGACTGTAAGAGATCGAGAGGAGGCTTTGTGTTGAAACTAAATTGGGGAAGGAGGATCTATCGAAGTGCGCAGATCTCTTGTCCTATACAGAGTAGGGTTTTTGAGGCTTTGTGCATGTAACTAATTAAGAGAAGATAATAAAAGAGAAGAAGAGTTGGTGGACGTAGCCCCAAGGGGGGTGAACCATGTATATGTTGTGTTGCTCTGCTTTGTGCGATGTGTTGGTGTGTTTATGTGTGACTTGATATGATATAGATGAATGTTAGATAGAACTGATGTTGCTTTGTGCTTATAAAGGAGAATGAATGTTAGATATGACCTATGTGAGTATGCATAGTGCCTGAATCTGCTAGATCTAATATGTTCCTTTATGCTAAGTGCTATTAGATGAGGATCTGGTTGAATATTGTGATGCTCTGTAATTAGGGTTTGTCTACGCTATTACTAAGAACTAAATATTGATGAATGTTCACTGCTAAGTGCTTTGTTAAATGTTAGAATCATAGATCTGTGTCCCAGGTAAGGTTGCGAACATCTGAGTCCTGCAACCACCCCTGCCTCTACCTCGGGTGAGACTTCATCTGCTTCGTAGGTGTTATTGAAAGGGTTGGTAGTTAGGGTTTTGTTGGTGCGTTATTGTAGGATTGAACCCTGGGTCTGCCCCTATGCCAACAAATGGTTTCGTTGTCGGGACCTGAAACTGTGATTGCTGGGAACTGAGAAAGAAGAATCTTTGTGCAAAGATCCGACCTGAAATTGTGAAATATTTATGCGTAGATCTATTTCTCTAGTGCGCAGTATTCTACTTGATTTGTGAAGCTCTGTGCTAAAAAAATAAGTCAAATCTGAAGAAAAGAGGTAAGATCTAAATGCTTTGTGCTCTGATAAAGGTAAGAATAGTGAAAAGTTTTAAGATCTGGAAGCTTTGTGCTCTGTTGAAGATAAGATTAGTGGAAATTTTTGCTTCTAAAGTATGGATCTAGGTATGTTTAATAAGATTTATCCTAGCTTGAAAACTAGGGCAATGATAGAAGAAAGAATATTTTATATGAGTAGATATGATAAGAATAATGAAAGATATGTTATAACTATGCATAGAAAGAATGTCTGGACTAACGAATGGATGCAGGATCCTAGAAATAATTTTTTGCAGGTTAGCTACTATGATCCTAGTGCGCAGTAAAGGAAAGTTTGGGGATCATTTAAGAGAAAGAGAGGATTAACCCTTTGTTACATTTGCAAAAGACCATGACATCTAGCTAAGGAATGCCCTGGGAAGAGACCTAGTTGCCTCTGTTGCAAAGCTATGGACCATGAAGTATTGGATTTCCCTAGAATGATTGCTAAGGTTGAAAGAATGAGTATGAACCAATAAAACCCTAAGACAAATCTAGAAACTGATATTATGACAGAACCCCATAAAGGATCAAAGAAAGTATTACTACAAATGCAAAGAACCATGAATGACCACCGACATATCAACTTATCAAAGATCTTCAAAGAAAAAGAATGTATTGAAGTAAGAATAGGAGACTTCGACATTGATTGTGTTATGGATGAGTAAACACAGGTGAATATCATGACAGAAAGAACCTCGGAAGATATAGGAAATCATGTTATGATTCCTTCATTAGGAGGAATAGGATTATTTAGAGGAAATTTGATAACCCTATGTGGAAGACTTACCAGGATATTTGTGGGTGCTCATGGAACTTCAACAGAGGAAGAATTTGAAGTTGTTAAATTTATTGAGAACAACGCTCCATTTGCTATGTTATTAGGAAAACAGTGTATTGAAAAAAATCAGGCCAGAAGGAAAGAAGAAGATGTCTTAGAACAAAAGAAGCAAGAATTAAAAGATTTCATGACTAGGAAGATAGTGCACTTGATTAAAGAACAAGAGAACAAATCAAAGCCATTTGAAACTAGAGAATTGGATGTCGAAGTTGAAAAAATACCAGAGGACTCCTAGAAGATTGCAGTACCTATTACAGGTACAGATGAAGTATTACCCTTGATTTCTAGGAAGGAATCCCACCAGCGTGAAGTTACTCTGCCAAAAGAAGATAAGAACTAGAATGGAAAAAGGAATTCTGAGATGAAGCTCGCTGGAAAGAAGGCTAGAAAACTAAGTAAGAAGAGAGCTAAGATTGAAACGTTACAGAAGGTTCCCAAGGGAACTTCGCAGAAGGAAAATTTGCAAAATTGGAGCTTCGTCAGAGTATCAGAACAGTGTCACATGGCACTTCGCCAAGGTGAAGCAGTATATCCATTAGAGATAGTTTAATGTTTGACCGACGGCTTGAACGGGTAGAAAGGAATTTATGGTCAGAAAGTTCGCCATCATACCATTGGGACTGCGCAACAATGGACAAAACTGAGTTAATGAAGGCTTCTCACCCGTTGTAAGAGATCCATTGCCAAGTTATCTATTTGTCCCATCGTGCCACTCAATGAGAACACTTTTTTCCAATAGTGACTATCAGATCTCACAGCATAGTTGATTTCACATAGTGATCACCGTGTTAGTGTCATCTATCTCATTGCGTTAACCTGTTACTCTTCGAACCCGAGACATTCAGCCATGAGCGTGCATGTCGGACAAGATTAGCGCTGCAAAGAAAATTGTTGAGGAAGTTATTATTGACCTAATGAATGAAAGGGTAATGTCTGAAAGAGCGATGTCTTCAAGTATTCAAGCATCATCGATGAGAGGACTGCAAGCCTCTTCGTCGACTGCTGGCGGGTCCGAATCATCCCAACCATTAGCAGAAAAAAGAACTAAACACAAAGATGACCTAGCCAATGCGAAGTTGATCCTGTCCATGTTGTCGGATTACATCCCACCTCTGGCCAGGGCAATGAGTCGAGATAGTGTGCCAATAGAATTCGAGTACACCATGATTACTGCATACCTCCCGAAGGGGATACGCACAGTTCACGCACAGCAGGATAAGATCATAGCATTGAATTTTGACTTCAACCTCAGAGATCATAAAAACTACAGTATGCTCGCCCCATATAAGTACTTGAACAAGACGAAGGGAAAGAACTCAAATATAATCCCTCAACCATGGATGATGAACCTCGCGCAGTCCACCCTATTAAACGTAATGAAGATTCCACATTTAGGAAGGCACTAGGAATTCAATGCATGTGTCAAGCTATTGCTCTCGTGTTACCATGGTGGTTATTTATGGCTAGACCATCGTATTACAATCGATCTGATGCTCATCCATAGGACCACAGGGTTGAGTATGCAAGCATCTAACCCGCAGGAGTTCTACCTAAGAAAAGCCACAGATCACGTGCTAGCACAGAAGATTAAGGACACATATGGCGATGTCGAGAAGGGGACACGAGGCTACAAGGTAGCCTCCATACAGAATGGCGCAGTGCACCTAGCATGTCAGTTAATAGTTGGAAAGTTGGTACACAAGAATCGACCCACACAGGTCACGATCTTTGTCGTCGACCTCACGAGGAAGTGTGTAGAAGGCTTACAGATGAATTGGGTGAAGTACCTAGTCAATCATCTCAAACTAGATTGTCATGAAGCACAGGATCATGGATACAAGTTTCACTTTAGCTGGATACTGATCTTCATCATGTTTGTTTCCTGGGAAATGAAGGAAGGTGTGACGTTCCCGGACATCGATCAATTTGAGCCGCTTGTCACGAAGTTCGCCACACTTTGGTATTCGAGTGATATGAACAAACAGTGGCAGTCGAACGTTATTTTTCATATGTACTACCTTCATTTGAAGAGAGCCATAGAAGTAGAACCTCGCATGAATCCGAACACCTTACAGAGATTCTGACCTCTAATGAATTTTTGCGCAGATCAACACTCCATCTACCTTACAGCATGAGCCAATGAACATAAGGAGCAGCTGCACTCGTACTACAAGCTCACAGAAGCGAATCTTAAAGAAATCACTAAGGACTGGTTGGCAGACCTCCTTATTCCAGCCGAACCTACAGGGATGTCCAACCCTAATAACCCAGAAAGCATGCATGATACACCCAGACCCAGCAAAATGAAGAAGACTGAAGAGGTCCAAGAATTAAGTAGTGCTTCAGGAAAGATTGCTTCAGTATCACCTGACCGAGGGGGTGATGACGAAGTAGAAGAAATAAATGGTACGGGAGTCGAACAGAAGCAAGGCGAAGTAACATTGTCGAGAGATGAGACCGGTCCCCTGAAGAAAAGGAAGGTTTCTCCCCTGGAACCTTCATCCCAGAAGAAATTGAGAGCCACTGTGACCAAGATGAAGATCGTGCTTACTACTGATGACTTCGACTTCATCATAGCCGCCCTCAATGACGCTTTGCTAGAAATTGTGGAGAAACAAGAAGCTAAGCAGGAGGAAATGTATGATAGACTTAAGGTTGAGTTCTGAGGGGTACATCAGACCCTTCAGTCCAGTCACGCAGTTTCCACTATGCCCTTTCCATTAGGAGAACCAGAATTGGGGGATGCGCCAGCCCAACTCCGTCGATTAGTTGATGCGGTCGAAGCTCATCTTTGTCGCGCACAAGAAGAAGTCAAACAAGCTACCTAGACCTTGAAGCAAGTACAAGGATACATTATAGAACAATGCAAAATAGCAGAACAGGAGAAGGTTGATCTCTAGGCCAAGTTTGAAGCAGAGAAAGCATAGATGCAACAAGAGAAATAACAGTTGCTTGCAAAGTAGCTCGAAGTAAAAGAAGTAGTAAAGAGAGCCCTTTGCTCTGTGACAGGCTTAGAGATACAAGTTGAAGAACAATTTACACATCAAGTAGAGCAGCTCACAGAATCCATCTAGCAGCTACAGCAAAGAATACCAGATTTAGAGCTCCGCACAGTGCCCAGCACTCCGCAGGATGTAAGAGATCAAAGAGAAGAGACTTCCAGGAGCGCAGTCGATAGAATAAAGGCCCTTGCCATGGAATGTAAATAAATCAGTGATCGCATTGCCCATACTTATGAGAAACTCATTGATAATGCAAAATTGAAGGCACGAGATTCGCAGCTCCAGGAGGCGAAGCAGCAAGCAGAAACAATACAGGTGCAGTTGAAGCCCCTGTTGGTTGTGGAAAGAATGAAGCGATCCCAGGAGAAGCGCACTTCCCAGAATTAGGTCCATACTATTCAGAGCAGATTCATGGAAGTAACTCAGAGGCTCCAACTTGTATAGGATGAGGCTTACCAACTGTTCATAGAGATCGAAGGTCGAGGAGTAGAACTGGAGCAAGTTGTTGCTGCACTAGAACAACACCTAGAAGGACCCATGAACAAGGTAGTCATCCAAGATTTCGTTAAACAAGAGGTTGTGGCATAGAAACAAGTCAAAGAAGCTCGAGACAAGCTCGAGGCTTTCGAAACAGAACTACCTAGATCAGAGTGACTCAGGACGAGTTACAGGTGAGTATTGGGGGGTTGTTGGCCCTTGACCAAGTTTTGAGGATACTTGGTCATGATTGACCTATTTTTTGAACTTCGACAGGCTATCAAAGACAGAGCGCAAGATGAAGAAGATATTGCAGGATCTCGACCCCTTTTTAGGGATTTTTGGGTTTTGGGATCATGTAATGGGTATGGGAAGGTTGGCCCATGGGTTTACCCAGACCTAAGCCCACTTTTGTAATATATATATATATATATATATATAGAAGCTAGGCGATGTACAAAGTAGTAGTGATCGATCTATGTGATCGAATCATTGTAAGTGATATGTGCATACTATGTAAGACTGGTAAGGCTAAGTGCAAGGGACTGTAAGAGATCGAGAGGAGGCTTTGTGTTGAACCTAACTCAGGGAAAGAGGATCTAGCGAAGTGCGTAGATCTCTTGTCCTATGCAGAGTAGGGTTTTTGAGGCTCTATGCATGTAACTGATTAACAGAAGATAATAGAAGAGAATAAGAGTTGGTGGATGTAGCCCCAGGGGGGTTGAACCACGTATATGTTGTGTTTCTCTTCTTTGTGTGATGTGTTGGTGTGTTTATGTGTGACTTGCTATGATATAGATGAATGTTAGGTAGAACTGATGTTGCTTTGTGCTTATAAAGGAGAATGAATGTTAGATCTGACCTATGTGAGTAAGCTTAGTGCCTGAATCTGCTAGATCTAATATGTTCCTTTATGCTAAGTGTTATTAGATGTGGATCTGGTTGAATATTGTGATGCTCTGTAATTATGGTTTGTCTGCGTTGTTACTAAGAACTGAATATTCATGAATGTTTACTGCTAAGTGCTCTGTTAAATGTTAAAATCACATATATGTGTCCCAGCTAAGGTTGTGGACATCTGAGTCCTGCAACCACCCCTGCCTCTACCTCGGGTGAGACTTCATCTGCTTCGTGGGTGTTGTTGAAAGGGCCGGTAGTTAGGGTTTTGTTGGTGCGTTGTTGTAGCGTTGAACCCTGGGTATGCCCCTGTGCCAACAGAACCCAATTTGACATTAAACAAGTCTAAAGGTGGTGACTTTATAAAGTCCAACAATGGGTGAGTGTAAATCCTAGAAATCTTTATTGTAATCCCAACCAGTGATTTTAGAAACTCTACACACTTAGAGGTATTTTCTTTTGAATATCCATATAAAGCATTTGCATCAATGTTCACTAGGATAATTGGAATGGAGTCTGTGGACTTTGTTCCAAAATGTATTGTATATATTTTGTGTCATTCTATTCATAAATATGTTTTAGTTGATCGGGTCGGAATCATTTTGAACGAAGTTTCGTTCTAGTTAGGAGGTATCAATAAATCCAGGAAATTTTACATGGCATCTTATCTATTCTATGCTATAGTCTACTGCCACATTTTTGAGAACCTACCTAGAGCCAAAAATATAAAATTAAAAAAGGATCCAGTATTGTGGAAGCACAAGGTCCCATATAATTTTTATGAAGTACAAAAGAACTGCTTATTCTCTTTCAAAAAGTTAATTCACAGTCCCACCATGTCTAGATTGTCACTAGAATCTACATCCTTTCTGTCAGAGAAAGGAATTTTCGAGACTATGAAATATTTTAGTTTTATTAGAATTTATGGATTTTAGGGGAAACCCTCTTTGTTGTTCTTCTATGTTTCTCACAATCTCTTCACTATTGAAGTATGAAAACAATACAAATATTGGACACACTTCTTCAATGAAAAAATAAAGAAACAATTAATCCCTTTACCATGGAGAATTGGAGAAATTTTTGTAAAGAACATTTCTCGTTTGGATGAATTCACCACTCATTTTGATCAATTTAGTTTAAAGGAAGTTCATGCAATTCATGGTTTCGACCCTAATTATTTATTTTTAGCGCACATGTTTACAATTAGGTATGGCTCATCATTTAATAAGTTTGTTCAAATAGAAGAGGAGGAGGAGACAATCAAAACTCTCCATAGGTTTCGCATGAAACAACCCCGGATGAAATTGATACATTGGTTAGCACCAATGACCATTATAGGAAATTGGGGTGAAAAACAAGCAGAAACCCAACATCACCTAATGTGTCTCAAAAGAGTGCTTCTACTTCGACATGAGGAAAACCTCGTGACAATACCCAAGAACAGAGGAAATATTCTACTGGAAATTTAAATGATGGAGGAGATAAAGACCCTTCCAAAAAGGTAATTGAAAAATCACACATTGTTCCTATGTCTGTAAAAATAAAAAGAGAAGTTTATAAAGAATTTTAGGAGGTACCTGAAGATGAAATTAGTCCCAGAGATATGGAAGTTGACAACATAATAGAAGATCCCAGCTGGGTTGAATAGAGAATGATTGAGAGCAGAACTATAGTTGAAGAATTGGCTTCTCATGAGCTAGGGGTATTTGAGGAGGAATCTGTCACCTTGCACCACATTGCCTACAACAAAAATTATAAGAAGTTGTTAATTGAAAAAGTAAATTTGAAAAATAAAAAGGTTTCTAAAAAGTGGAGATCGAATATTGATTTTCAAGGGGTAAAACCCTTGAAAGTCATGGAATTTCATGAAGCAATAGGTCAAGTTTTAAAGTATTATATTTATAATATAGAGAAGGAAAACCTTATCCTAAAAGAAAAAAGTGAAATAATTGGAGAACTCTATGCTTCCAATACCCTTGTTTGTTGAGCCCATTGTAGTTATACAACCATTGTACAGTCTAGAGGATGTACCATAAACAAGATCCAGATTAAAAGGTTCATCAAGCCTATTAACGGTGGTTAGGAAATATATTGGAGATAACATTCATAATAGGATAGCTTTAATACTTGAAATATGGGAGTTAGCGACAAGTTCAACTACTCTATCAACAAGGATTTTACATTTTAAAGAGTATCTCCAAAAGGACCTAGAAAATGATGAAAGTTCTTATAAACAAGCAGTGGGTACATTTTTACCAAAGGTCTTAAGTTTAAATGATATTCATAGAAGAGAGAAAAACATTATTTCTAAGGCTCGATTGAAACAAATAAATGCTTGTTGGTTGTGTTGGAGCCGCCCTTGTTTTTTACCTCATGCAATTTTCAATTTTTTATACTTCAGATCTAAAGTTGCTTTTATTTTCCTTCCGAAATCTTAAAACTCTGGAAATCTTGTCGCCTAAACATCAATGCTTTGTCACTTTCAAAAAAGGGTCCATTTTTCGCAAGTATGTTTGTCCTTTTGGTTTATTTTGGGGTCTCGCAAGTCGGACACTTCTCGGTTGCGATGTTGAAAAATCAGCTCAAGAGAAAAAATCGGCTGGTCAAGACTCTTGAAGCCCGAGTAGCTTCGGCTGTAGAAGACGCTAAGAGTCAAGCGAGTGGAGCAATAGAGCTGGCCCAATTGGACGATAGGAAAGAGATCGAAGTCCTCAAAACCAAGCTGGAACAAGCAAACTCAGTATTCCGAGAGGGTCGAGTGCAGTCGGGTCAGCAGAGGGATACCATCACACAGTTACAGGCTCAGCTAGAGGTCGCAGGAAGCAATGTGATCGACATCGAGATTGTTAAATCCCGGGCAATTGACATTCGGAGCAGGATCTTTCTTGCTCAACAGAGTCTGCTAAACAAAGTAGGGGAATTTCGAGGAGATTGCCTATTAATGCATCAGATTTCTGAGAATCTGATTGTCAAGGAAAGAAACGCAGAAGCTGCTCGGATTTCCTTCCCATAAGCAGTGATAGCCACCAACAATAGGTTTTCAACAGGGTCTCCCGGGCTCACCATTGCTGAACAGACTAGGGGAAATATTTTGTTAAAAAATTGGGAGCATGATATTACTCTAAGCAAGGAGCAGGCTCAAAAAGTGATAAATTCACTAGAAGAAACTTTCAAATCCATAAATGGTGAACTGTTGGGGATGGAAAGTGGGGGTGACACAGAGACGCTAAGGCAGATGAATTTAGAGCGGATCTCCCTTGACATGAAGGAGAAAAATGAGAGAAATTTGGCAGAGATCTCTAAGATAGACAAGGTAGACATGGCTCAAATTGATGGACATTTGATTCAGCCCAGCACACAACTCGACGCCCTTGATATGGTTGATGCATATATGGGGAATAGACTTCCACAATTAGCCCGAGAGTGCTACTTTGCCGAATCCATTTGTCAAGCAGATCCGTCACAGCTTGTATCCCAATTCATGGACAGATGTAGGATATGCACTGAGTCTATGCCAAGACAAGCACCTGGCCCTTTTTGAAAATGAAGTAGAAGAGATGGAGTGTTTTCGCTCCTCACAGCTGTCAAGCAGAACTTTCACAACTTGTATCCAGTTTATGGACAGATGTATAATATGCACTAAGTCACGTAAAAGCAGGCAGCTGGCACTTTTTTGAAAATAGGAGCAGGAAAGGGCAAATTTGTATAAATAGATTAACAAAAGAAGAACCAAAGGCTGGACATTTTGGCAAACATTGTAATGTATTTTTTGCATTAGAGGAGTTAATACAGCAAATTTGAAGATTCATGATTCCGTCACGACTGTGTTGCAAGTTTGTTTCGTTATGTTCTTTATTTCTTTTCATTTTTCTCTACATAATTGATGTGTATCACTATAATTTAGTACGACCACTACTATAGTGAAGGGATTTTATCTTTCTGTAATTGTGTCTTGTCTTTCCTCTGCACCAGCTATCAGCGAGTGTAAGACCAATTTGCATTTACAGAATTTTATATTTTGTTACATGATGTCAATTATTTCTATGCTAATTTCTTCTTTTGTGCATGTGTGAGTTTCTATTGACATGAACCTTACGTTATCCATAGCTAAATGTTTTTCTCTCACTCCATACCTTTTACTAAAAGCAATACAGTTACGGGAAAGGGCCTTCAGTTTGCATTCTCATTTTGTTCTTCATGCAAAAATACCACTTAAAATACCAAATTGAAACAGCGTTAAAATCTCTTCCTAAATCGTTTACATACGAGTATTGTTCCTTAAATGACTGTCCCTGCAGCAACTCAACCTAATATTCAACCCGGACTCTCTAATCAAACTCATATCGCTTTAAATCTTTTCGATACAATCCTTAAAACTGCAAACACCCGGGAGGAATTAGAACTTACATGGACAGCCATTGAGAGTGACATAACTGCTCAAGAGCAGTTGGAAGCTAGACGACGAGAACGTAGAAATCTGCTCTAGTTTCTCATACCGAAGGTTAGTATAATCCTGTATCAACCTTTTGTATACTTTCGTATGCCTTGACACTGTACTTTAAGCCTTAGTACAGACTCAGTAACAACAGGTTGAAAATAATTAAGTGTTTGCAGGAAATGATTTATGAATGTGACATCATCAATACCAAAAGAGACGATATATTTCTAAATCTTGTTTATCTAACCAATGAGCTAGAGGGCCCACATTTAATCATGGATTTAATACTCATATCAAAAGAGAAATTACAAGAACAATTGGACTCTCTAAAGATTTCGTGGGAAAGTGAGTTTAACGACTCAACTGGATATTCCAAAGAAGAAGTGGAGAAGTGGTTAATCTGGTATGTGAATAAAAATGAAGATATTGAAGACATGCTTCACCAACTCATCTTTGATCTTAAATATTTGGAAAATGAATTGTTCAAAACCAAGACTAGGAAAGAAGTAATGGTTTCTCCCATGCAGGAGTATATTGAACATTGGTTAATAAATGCCTTGGTTAAGATAACGGAAACAGATTAACAAGAAGATGGTAATATTGTTAAACCACTTCCATCTCAACAGCCTATAAAAGAGACATCAACAAGCAGATAATGTTCCTATGATCTTCCATCATAGTAATTCAAGTAATCATCTTTTTAAGCTTTCAACTTTCTTTCTTTCTCAGTTAGCAATAATCCAACCTTTCTTTTCATGATCTGTGAATGTTGAAGGTCGATTCCTAACTATATTTTTCTATTTTCTTCCAAGTCTTTTAATTTATTGGTGCATGAGAGCCCCATCCCAATCCATCTAGGAAAAACGCATTTACTTTCAATTGTTATAAACTTTTACAGACATATATTATCTTTTGAGGTTCCTAGAGAACTATTTGGGACATTACATTAATGGTTTCTCAAACTTTGATTTCTAAGCATGAGATTTCAAATATGTGTCTATCAAAATATTTTTGGATTTTAATTGAATGAACATTTAAAGTTCATTGCCATATGTGGTCGTTATATTCCCCTTCTACTAAATGATGCATTTTACTTTACCTTATGCTATGATGGAAATGTCATTGTGTGAGATCACTTATTCTCTTGGTTTATAATCTTGTGTTATAGTGTGAATATTTATTCTTTGGTAGATGCCTGGTCCTTTATCAGGTATTCTCTGCATGTGAATATTTATTTCAACAATAAGCATGGTCCTCTCTCAAGCACTTTTTTTATTCTTGTATCTTATTAAAACAAAGAGGAGTACCACCTGTCTAAAACTATAGGGGGATTTATCCTTGTGATGTTATCCTAATTACCTTAAACATTCTTTTAGATCAACAATAGTATATATTATGTTTCACAATTTCTTGACTATAACTTCCTTCTAAGGGGATAGCATTGAAGATGGTCAATGACCTTTATCTTCAGTCTCTGTGCAACTTTTGGAGAGATTATGTTATTTTGGCTTTCATTATCAATGATCACATGAATAGGCTATCTTTGTTGAAATTACTAACACAACTAAGAGGGGTGGGGGGGGGTTAACCAGTTGTTACTGTGCTTAAACAATCTTATGCCTATTAAAATATTATTAATCTTCTCCAAGTGATCATCAAGATTATGCAAGACATGAACATCATAAATAATAAACATCAATCACACATATGATATACATAGAGATAGATATTCACGAGGAAACCCATAAATGGAGAAAACATATTCTTCTTAGAATGATAGGCAGTCTTTTATGTTTTGTACATCATCTATCTTTGAGCACCAACTCAAAATGAGGCTACAACCTCTTCTTTAACAAGCTGCAACTTGTAGAGAGCACCAACCCTCAAGATTCTCTAGCACCCACTAGAATGAAGCATATTTTCTCCTTATGATCTCCGGCACCAACTAGATGGAATCACCTACTTCCACTTATACAAGCACCAACTTGCACACAGAAAACTCTTTGTTTTCCCTAGCACCACCATGTTTCCTAGCCACGGCTAGATGGAAGCTACAACTCCTAGTATTCAAGCACCAACTTGAATAACAGAGGACCATAATCCTCCCTAGCACCACCCTACCACACTAATTATAAATATTTTCTTGAATAATACCTTACAACAATACAGATATGTCAATGCTTACCATTTCTTCTCTTTTCTGCAATATTGCTCTGCTTCTGTCTATTCATACTTGGCTTCACTTGATGTCTCTTTACGTCTGCTCTTTCTCTATTGTTCTCATGCTCTTAGGTTCTTGTACATTCTTCTCTTTTCACCCTTTCTGCTCTGTCCCGCTTCTGTTCTTCATCTTTGAATTTGTTCTCACTCTATTCATACTGTAATTTTCATTGCATATGGTTCAACTCATTTTTCAGAGAAAACCAACCACTCTCACTCTGTCACAGCATTTTTCTTTTATGCATTTTCTCATAATCCATTACACTATGAATATCTAACACCCAATAATAATGATTCAGTTCATATAACTAAATTGTAACTGATCAAGAAATCACGAAGTGAAACAACAAACCTTCGATCAGATTGTTTATTTAATCTACGTCATTGGATTATACACACAGAGGTTTTTTGATCCACAGGTCCTCATGAACTTTGCCCGCACAAACAAGCATCAAGCACAACGCTCATCTCCACATGACCACTAACTATGATCACTCGCCAATCAAAAAGGTGCTTCAAAACTTCGTGCTTCGGATATTTTGTTGTGAGTTATCCCGACTCTCCCAACTCCCGATCTCTGAAGTAGAGCCTAGCAACGCTAGCTCCTTCCCTTATTCTCCATTGATGTGACCTTGGATGTGACTTGGGGCCAAGCACTTCAGGACTTCGCATTTCGTGAACTTGCAAGTTAGCTCTACTCCTTTCTATGATGTATGAACTCCTATACTCCAAACTCCATCGTGCCAGATCAACGGTCCATGACCTTCCTCGATCCAATGGCCCAGATCTCTCCTTCATGAATCGGGACTTCACAACTTCGTGTTTCGTCTCTTGTCTGATTGACGGCCCACGACATTCCTCGATCCAATGGTCTAGATTCTCTCTTTTTTTAACTTATGTTTGTTTCCATGCACCAATATGAATGTGTGCCAATCTATCATCCACGATAATCAACGGTTCCTGATGTAGTTTCTTTCAAACCTTTGTCTCGTGATTCCTTCTTTCCTTCTCCAAAACTTTGTCTCGCAATTACTTATTTCCTTCTCACCATTCTCAGTTGACATCAATGACAACACTGACAGCACACCAAACAAAGAACTCGCCATCAATCTCCCCCTTTGACATTAATGGAAACTTTCTGCATTCTGGAAATTCAGCATTTTCACAACAGTATCTTTCTCCCCCTTTGACATCGATGACAAAGAAAAACACACTTCCCCTTCAAATATGAATGGAAAAACCAGAACAATATTCACCAAAAATACAACAGATAATCAATAAGTACTCCCCCTCACAAGGTGAACATATTATATGAAAGAAGATATGACCCCCAACTTCTGACGAAGATGTTCAAATGGTGTCTTTGCTAATGGTTTAGTAAAGATATCATCTATCTGCTCTGTTGAAGAAATATAATTCAGCTAAACAACTCTGTTTGTAACCTTCTCTTTGAGAAAATGACATGTTATTGGTATATGCTTAGTATTTGAATGGAAAACAAGATTCTTGGAGACACTAATGGAACTTGTGTTATCACAGTGGATTAGAATGGGATCAGTATAAGTTACCTTCAAATATGCAAGAGTTTTTATCATCCATAATATCTGAGTGCAGCAAGTAGTAGCAGCAATATACTTTTCCTCTGTAGTTTATAAAGAAATGGATCCATGCTTCTTACTAAGCCATTCTACTAATGAATCACCTAAGAAGAATGCACCTCCACTGGTGCTCATTCTCTCATCCAAAAAAATTTCCCAATCAACATCTGAATATGCAGTTAATTGAAGATTTTGATTTCTATGATACCAAAGACCATAAGTCATTGTACCCTTCAAATATTTGAATATCATCTTTATAGCTACTAAATGACTTTGTTTAGGAGTAGACTGATAACGACCTACCATTCCAACAGCTTGCATTATATTAGGACAAGATGTTGTGATGTACAAAATACTTCCTGTCATTGATCGATATGTTCTTTGATCAACATCAGGTGAAATATCATCTTTACTGAGCTTGCAACCAACCACCATAGGTGTACTAACAGGAGAGAAATATTCCATCTGAAACTTCCTCAACATCTCTTTCAAATATTTTTCTTGAGAGATAAATAACCCTGCAGAACTCTTATTTATTTGAAAACCAAGAAAATATGACAGTTCTCCTATCATGGACATCTCAAACTCATTTTTCATAGAATTAGCAAACCATTGAACAGAAGGATCATTAGTACATCCAAAAATAATGTCATCTACATAAACCAAAATAACTAATAAATCATCACCTTCAGACTTAATGTATAGATTATTGTCAACAGTACCTTTCTTGAACCCTTTGTCCTGTAAAAAATTGTCCAGTCTATAATACCAAGTTCGTAGTGCATGTTTCAGTCCATATAATTCCTTTTTCAACTTGCATACATAGTCAGGATTATATGTCAGTGAAAATCCTTCAGGTTGTTCCATTTATACTTCTTCTAGGTCTCCATTAAGAAATGTTGACTTAACATCCATCTGATATACTTTAAAGTTCTTATGACATGCATAGGCAAGAAACATTATGATGGCTTCCAATATTTCCACTGGTGCAAAGGTTTCATCAAAATCATGTCCTTCAACTTGTGTATACCCCTTACAAACCAATCTAGCTTTATTCCTAACAATTTGTCCTTATTCATTCATTTTATTCTTAAACACCCATTTGGATACTATTACATTCTTATCTGCAGGTCTAGGAACAAACTCCCAAGTATTGTTCTTCTCAATCTGATCAAGCTCTTCATTCATAGCTATAATCCAATCATCATGCTTGTTGGATTCATAAAAAAAATTGGGTTCAATCATAGATAGGAAAGCAATATGAGATTGTTCTGAGTCTTTAATCAATTTCCTTCTTGTATGAAATCCTTTATTCATATCACCAATTATTTGTTTTTCACGATGATTCTTTCTAACAATTCTAAGAGGTGGTTTTGTTTTTGTCTGCTGATTTGAGTCTGTCTGAGTATGTGTATCTTCATATGACTTAGAGTCTTCTCTTTCTGATTCTTGGACCTGTTCATCTTCAACTTCAACTATATCCTTTGTTGTTGATTCAACACTGCTTACATCTCGTACCGGGATTTCTTCATCAACTTTTAAGTCAATACAATCAACCAATTTATGCAGCCTCTTATTATAGCATATGTATCATTTATTGTTTGTAGAATACCCTAAGAAGATACCTTCATCATCCCTGCCATCATATTTGCCAAGATTGTCATCATTATTCTTGATATAGCACTTACTCCCAAAGACTTTAAAATACTTGATTGAAGCAAGTCTTCCAAACCATAGTTCATAAGGAGTCTTGACACTTTGTGGCCTAAGATGAGCTTTGTTAAGAATATGTACAATTGTATGAATTTCTTCTACCCAATATGTCTGAGCAATATTCCTTTCATTCATCATTGATCTTGTCATCTGCTAAACTAATCTATTATGCATCTCAACTACTCCATTTTGTTGTGGAGTCCTTGGAATAGTATACTCTCTTTTGATCCCATCTTTATCACAAAACTCTTTGAAGTCCCCTAAACTAAACTCTCCTCCTCTATCAGACCTTACTTCCTTCAATATTTTTCCTATTTGATTCTCAGTCAGAGCTTTAAACACTTTGAATCTTTCAAATGCTTCAAATTTTTCTTTCAGAAAGGCAACCCACGTGAGTCTAGAATAATCATCAATAATCAACATGAAATAATTTTCTTTTCTTGTACCTTCCTTCCTTGATGGTCCACATAAATCCATAAGTACTAACTGAAGAGGTTTCTTTGTTGATGCAAATTTCTTAGATTTAAACTGTGTCCGAGTAAGCTTTCCTATTTGATAAGGTTTACATACATAATCATATGGATTTGATATCTTTGGAAGATATTTTACCGCCCCACTATTTCTAAGTTTGATTAGATGATCAAAATTTAGGTGTCCAAGTCTCTTATGCCATAGCCAACTTTCATCATACTTTCTTAAGTGACATTCTTCTTTTTCTTCTTTCAAAACATAGACATTGTTTTTTGTTCTTATGCCTTTTGCAATCAACTGTCCTGAATTCACAGATTGTATTCTACAATCTTTAGAAGTGAAAACAAATTTACATCCTCTGTCACAAACTTGACTGACACTAAGAAGATTGTGTTTCAAACCATCTACAAACAACACATCTTGAGCTTTCCCTTTGCCATTACTTAGACTTGCCATTCCTTTACCTTTGATATTTCCTGGTGCATCATTTCCAAAAGTTACATTCCCTGATTTTCTTTCACTTAGAGACAGAAACTTACTTTTGTCTTCAGTCATATGTTTGGAACATCTACTGTCAATATACCAAGGATCCTTTTTACTTTGAGTAGAAAGTAATAACCCACACTTATTACTTTCTTTCTTTTTCCATATTTTGACACTTTCAGCTGAGGAATTTATTCTTGGATCAACTTTGTAATTCTTCAAATGACAATCTAAGGCTTTGTGACCAAAATTATGACAAATGTAACATTCAGGCTCATTATACAATGGATCAAAATAATTGTTATGACATTCTCTACTCACTGATTGTTTATTTCTATGTTGCAATCGTTGTTCATTCTGAGACCTCCTTAGTTGCATACTTCTAAACTTAATTCCACAAATTGCATCTTTATGACCAAAATTAAAACAATAATAACAGTAACCATAGAACAAATTTTGATACCTGAATATTGACTTTCCTCTTGAAATTGGTTGCTTTATATTTTGTTGCCTTTGTTCCTGTTCAGAATTCAACTCATCTTTATTAACTTTTGTTTTCAAAGTATGATCATAATCTGACTGTCTGCTAACTTGAAATGTGATCATCTTAGTTTTCTGGCTGATTGCTACTATAACCATTTTCATAACCTAGACCATTTTTTATCAGTGGAGATATTTGTTTGCTCAGGATGTTATTCAGTTCTTTTAAAACTTTGATACTTGACATATTTTGGTGATACAAGGCTTGAAACTTCTCCAACTCTTTTCTAGCTTTCACTACTTCTTCTTCCAGAGCTTCACATCTCACCTTCTTCTCTGCTAATTGTTGTTTTAGAATATCTTCTATTTTCTTTTCTTCTTCTAATTCTAATTTTAACAAAACAAAATCTTCACTTAGTTCTTTACCATTCTTTTCAAACTGCATCAACAATTGTTTTTGTTTTCTCTTCTTAAGTCTGAGAGCCTTTCAATCTCTTCTAAAGCACTGATTAGTTCACCTTCCATATCAACCACAGATTCTTCTTCATTCATGTCACTTCCTATGTATTCATCATCAAGGTCTCATATGGCCATAAGCATAAAATCATTCACTTTATATTCACAAGATGAATTGTTATCTATGTCTTCTGAGGAGTCATCATTATTTGCACACAAACTTTTCTTTTTTCTATATTTCTTAAATTTGTATTTATTTTCATCATCAGAGTTCTGGTCTTTTTCTTTGTGAGGACACTTAGATGAAAAATGACCTATTTTACCACAGTTGAAACATTTAAATGGCATCTTGCCTTGGTATTTGCCTCATCCTTTCTTTAACCTTCTCACAAATTTAGCCTCAATCTCATCTAATTCTGAATCAGTATTCTTGTCTGCTTTAAAAGAAGCTTCTCTAGTGGTGGATTCATCTTTACTAATCCTCATTTCACAAGCAGTTAGAGTTCCTAGGAGTTGATCAATAGGCATAATTTTAAGATCATTCAGTTCTTCTATTGCAAAAACTTTTGAATTAAATCTATCAGGCGGAGATCTTAAAATATTCTAAACTAAAAGTGTGTCTTCAATCTTCTCACCAAGACCCTTCATGGCATTCACAAGCTCTTCAATTCTTAAAAATATTTACTAATTGTTTCATCCTCATTCATCTTTAGTTGTTCAAATTTCAATCTATATGTCTAAAGTTTGTCACCTTTTACTTTCTCATTTCCTTCATAACTACTAATAAGTTTATCTCACATCTTTTTGGCAGATTCAAGATGCATCACCTTTACAAACTCAACTTCAGCAAGCCCACTCAAGATAGCATTCATTGCCTTTGCATTGAAGCTAAATTCTATCTTATCATCTTTGGAAGATAGCACAATAGGTTTTGTATATCCAGTCTCTACTACATCCCAAACATCAACACCTAAGGCCATAATGTATGTTCTCATTCTAACTTTTCAGAAAGAAAATTTGTTCCATCAAATAGAGGAGGCTTATTGGTTGAAGTCCCTTCATGACTTGTCATGTTTAAGCTTACAGATCTACCTTTAAATAAAAGGAACCCGCTCTGATACCAATTGTTGAAATTACTAACACAACTGAGAGGGGGGGGTGAATCAGTTGTTACTGTGCTTAAACAATCTCATGCCTATTAAAATATTATTAATCTTCTCCAAGTGATCATCAATATTATGAAAGACATGAACAACAGAAATAATAAACATCAATCACACATATGATATACACAGAGACAAATATTCATGAGGAAACCCATAAAAGGAGAAAACCTCTTCTTCTTAGAATGATAGGAAGTCTTTTATGTTATGTACATCATCTATCTTTGATCACCAACTCAAAATGAGGCTACAACCTCTTCTTTAACAAGCTGCAACTTGTAGAGAGCACCAACCCTCAAGATTATCTAGCACCCACTAGAAGGAATCATATTTGCTCCTTATGATCTCCAGCACCAACTGGATGGAAGCACCTACATCCACTTATACAAGCACCAAATTGCACATAGAAAACTCTTTGTTTTCCCTAGCACCACCCTGCCACCCTGTTTCCTAGCCACAACTAGATGGAAGCTACAACTCTCGGTACTCAAGAACCAACTTGAATAACAGAGGACCACAATCCTCCCTAGCACCACCCTACCACCCTGATTATAAATCTTTTCTTGAATAATACCTTACAACAATACATATATGTCAATGCTTAGCATTTCTTCTCTTTTCTGCAATACTTCTCTGCTTCTGTCTATTCATACTTGGCTTCACTTGTTGTCTCTTTCCATCTGCTCTTTCTCTATTCTTCTCATGCTCTTAGGTTCTTGTACATTCTGCTCTTTTCACCATTTCTGCTATGTCTCGCTTCTGTTCTTCATCTCTGAATTTATTCTCACTTTGTTCATGCTATAATTTTCATTGCATATGGTTCAACTCATTTTTCAGATAAAAACAACCACTCTCACTCTGTCACAACATTTTTCTTTTATGCATTTTCTCATAATCCATTACACTGCGAATCTCTAACGCCCAAGAATAATGATTCAGTTCATATAACAGAATCATAACTGATCAAGAAATCATGAAGTGAAACAACAACCCTTCGATCAGATTGTCTATTTAATCTACGTCGTTGGATTATACACACAGAGGATTTTTGATCCATAGGTCCTCGTGAACTTTTCCCACACGAAAAAGCATCGGGCACAATGTTCCTCTCCACATGAATACTGGTTGTGACCACTCGCCAATCAAAAAGGCGCTTCTAAACTTTGTGCTTTGGATATTCTGTTGTGATTTATCCCGACTCTCCCAAATCCTGATCTTTGAAGTAGAGCCTAGCAATGCTAGCTCCTTCCCTTATTCTCTGATGATGTGACCTTGGCTGTGACTTGGGGCCAAGCACTTCGGGACTTTGTGTTTCACGAACTCGCAAGTTATCTCTCCTCCTTTCTCTAATGTCTGAACTCCCAAACTCTGAACTTCGTCATGCCAGATCAACAGTCCACAACCTTCCTCGATCAATTGGTCTAGATCTCTCCTTCGCAAATCGGGACTTCACGACTTCGTGTTTAGGCTCTTGTCCGATTGACGGCCCACGACATTCCTCGATCCAATGGTCCAAATCCTCTCTTTTGTTAACTTTTGTTTGTTTCCATACACCGATATGAATGTGCGCCAATCTATCATCCACGATAATCAATTGTTCCTAATGTAGTTTCTTTCAAACCTTTGTCTCATGATTCCTTCTTTCCTTCTCCAAACATTTGTCTCACGATTCCTTCTTTCCTTCTCACCATTCTCAGTTGACATCAATGAAAACACTAACAACACACCAAACAAAGAACTCGCCAACAATCTTTCACCCAAAACTTGGTGTGAAATGATCTCTCTAGATATTCCTCATCTTCTAGTGTTGCAATAGGTAGTTGTTGGAATTTCTTCATCATAATGGATGGTTTCACAATTATGAAACACATAGGAACAACATTATACGGTGGTGAAAATGGTGTTGTGGCTAGCATACTCATATTAACTACAAGACACATTGGAGGTTCATAGTTAGTATCAATGTTCTTACCCTTTTCCATGACCATCGTGTGCTTTCTACAATGTTCATTTGAGTAAGTGGATGTTTAATGATGATCACATCGCATTCATATGGTGTGCTTCTTGGGACTACTAGAAGATGGAGGAACTTACATCTATTTCTTCTATTTCCAATGGTATTTCATTTACCTTTGTCTTTGTCTATAATAGGTTTGGACTCAACTGGCCTTCTACTAGCTTGACCATTCAACTTCTAAGGCTTCAATTTTTTATGGATTTTGAACTTCTCTTCCAACTTTATTGCATACTGAAAATCATCTCCCAATGTGTTGATAGTTAGAAAATACAACACTTCTTTCAAATAATGGTGTATATAGGCCTTGAATTTCAAAATTCTCAAGCACTCAAAACCTCTATTATCCACTTTAATTTCCATCTAATGGTATTTTCCAATGAAATTTGAAACATATTGGACTTGGTTCTAGTGCAATCTCTTCCATTATATGTATTCATCATTAATATGTCCTATGGGATATAAATTCTATTTCAATGTTGTCTTTACTTATTCCCATGTCATTATGGTTCATTTTAGGGCTTCACATCGTTATGTGAAATACTCCCACCACAAAAGTGAATTTGGGGAAATTTGATAGTGGCATATCTTCTTTTTTTTTGAGTAAAAAAGGTGGAACCTGCTATATTAATTTATCGAAGAAACTTTGACAAAATGTACAGTGATATAGGTCTGAGTCACCAAAAAAGTTGTCGTTTACCGAAAACCATCATAGTTTGGAGGACATATAACAGTATCATGATAAAACAAGAAACAAAATAGCATCTGTCTTGCCCGGAGGAAACCAGGACAGATGGCTATAGTCCAAATGGACATATAACAGTAGCATGATAAAACTAAGAAACAGAAAACACATAGAAGACCTAGATACCCGGTGACCTATCGCCCTTGCTTGTCTGCCATGTGGACCCAGTCGGGATGGCAAATGCCTACGCGCAGAGAGGGCACTTCCGCTTAGTTGGAGCTTTAGAGTACGCGTCAAGGAGTAGGTCCAGACACTGGCCCATGAGAAGGGCTCTATGCTCCAGGTCTGCCATGTGGCCTCGGAGTTCAAACACCAGAGCCAAATGCTTTGCACGCAGGAGAGAGCCATGCAAGCCATTACCCACGTCGTTGAGGGATACATCCCTCAATTCCACGGTCGCTCCAATTCCATCTTCGAGCTCCATCAACTCTGCACTATCCACCTCATCCTTCCTTGCCGAGCTATTGTTGTCCACTTTCACTTCTGCTCTAGTTTTATCCCATGTTTATTCCTCGAACGTTTCCTGCATATCATGGCTGGTGGGGCTGTAGTCACCCGGCCAGAGAATTTCCTCAACAATGCACCCGGGGAGGTCATCTGCTAGAGCCATTTTTGGGTCGCTTCCATCCCGGTGTTTCGCCTCCATGGCTTGGGGCTCCAGGGTGGTCATCAAGTCCTCCATGAACGGAATTTCTTCCACGTAACAGGTGGGAAACACGTCCGCAACACCATCCTCTTTCTTGTCTCCATGCTTAATTGTCGTGGTTTCACTGCTACATCTGACTCCTGTCTCCGCAATGATGGCATGCAAAGCCAATTTCTCAGCTTGAGCCTTCTTTCAGAGAATGGAGGTCGCCATCACCAGAGCACTCTCCAGCTTCTCTTTCCTTTGCCGCTGCGCCTTGTGGGTGTACCAGGCCGAGCCACGGCGAGGCCTGCCCCGCTTTCTGGTCATAATTTCCAGGGAATAGATGACGATACAGTGATAGTGCAGTGAGATGGGAGTAAGCCGGGACAAGAAGGATGCATGGCTGCACCAGAGCTCCCATACGATGAGGAGAGCCGAAGCAAGAGCAGACCCACTCTGTCCAGGCACATGAAAAAGCAAATTACCGGGAATTTCCTCAACGAATTGCAGCAAGATGGGAGTGAGCCGGGACGAGGAGGATACAGGGTTGCACCAGAGCTCCCATACGATGAGGAGAGGCGAAGCAAGAGCAGACCCACTCTGTCCAGGCACATGAAAAAACAAATTGCCAAAGGCCGAAGTCACCTGGCCCTCCATAACCCCTGTCCTGTTGAGTGCGCTGTGAGCAAGAGTGTTCGCGCGAGGGAGGTGTCCCTCCACCGTATGACTGTTGTTATGGCCATCTACCATCGTAAATGCAGGCTGGTGGGTGGAGGCCATCAACATTTATGTTGTGGCTTAGTGCTAAGCCCGATGTCAATGAATTGTCGCTTGTCACCCCATCCGGGGCTGGATAGTGGCATATCTAATATTATATTCATTAGAAAATTGATTCAAAACAAAATACGATTTTGGTCATTGAAACCATTCATCTAGGGATTTGGCATCGATATCTCCTTCGAATAAGGGATTTAAATGCTTACCTTTCAACGGATTTATTCCTCTAAATGGTGTGTCAAATCCTTAGTTGTTATTCTATTGGTTATTAATCTCTGGTGTGAAGCATCTCATCAATTTTGTGAACTGCTCATACATTTCTTCTTGTGCATGTCTGCACAAGGATTCTTCCACAATATGTTGTAGCTCTGCTACAAAGGTGTCCATTTCATATATAATGTATAGGGATGTAGTCTAAGGTGGATGATGGTGTAACCCCAAAATTTCAATATGTCGAACACATCGAAACTGGCATAATATTCTCAAACTAGTGTGACACAATACTAGAGAGTGTCGATCTACATGTCTAAGTGGGAAAAAAAATTTAGGCTAGGAGGTTCTTTTTTTATAACAATCAATATGATTCCTAGGGTGAATTTGGGTATATATGAATGAAGAGATAATAACTTACAATGTGAAATGAACAAATGCAAGAAAACAAACATGAAAACTATATGCATAAATAATAAGACTCTTTGTTTATTAATTGAACTGAATAAAAATGAAAATATTTGTTTAGGATAAACATCTTGAACATCAATGAAACAATAATGTAAAACTAAATTGTCCAAAATCTCCTTAATATTATATGTTATCATATTTATAAAGGAGAGAGAGATCAATTGCATAGAACTAAATTGGATTAATTTGGAGGTATTCGTAATAATTAAACCAAACGACACTCCACTTGCACTTAATCAGTTGTGGGGTTGTGAGGTTACATCAGTTATGAGGTTGCAAGGATGCACCAAAAGACCATAGATCATATCGCAACTCATTGAAGGATCGACACAAATGCAAAGGTTACTCCATGAGTTGCACACTTCTATTTTGGAGGTGTAGAGGTTGCTCTTGTCTATATCTAAGGCACAATTATAATTAACTACTTTGTCAATGAATATGAATAATCCCTCTAAAAGGATTGGTTCAACTCTGAGTGCAACTACTCTACAACACTATTCAATATTGGAGATATGGCATGTTCTCTAGTGTATAGCCTACACAAAATAAACCAGTTAACATGCCAATAAAAACCAAAACTCTACAAATTCTATATTATTGAGAACTCTATTTTTAGTACAACTCATTTGCATGTTGATATATAATTGAACTAGATCTCCTAATATTCTCGAGGTTGAGACAACATCATGGTTCTATGTGTGTGTTCAGTTTTGATTGCAGTGTTATGTTTCTAGGCCAATGCTAATACAAGAAGAACATATTATATATGGTTCTTGAAACTAATACCAAGATTTTCATCAATCAATTGGAAGAATAATTATGGTTTCCCTCGTCTTATTAGAATAACACTACTTCTACAAGGTCAGTATTATCCAACATGGATTTCAGTGCTTGCCAGTTTTAATATTGAATTGGTTTTACTTGTAATATCTAAACTTTAAAGATTACCCATTAAAACAAAAAGTCTCAATTCAATATATCATTCATGTGGTTATACTCAATCCAATTCAACTTGGATACCTTTCAATAATACACACATGTAATGTCTCTTAACTATTGTATATATAAAATGGTAATTAATTAAAACCACTTATGAAATGGCCACTACTTAAATAGATTAGAATGTTATGACACTTAACATGTGAGGGGGAGTTTTTAATTAAATATATATGTTGAATTAGCTTCATGGGGGAAAAGAGAAAGATAAAATCACAATTTGAAACACATTTCTCTAACACTTACCCACTCAAAATTGAAACATAAGATGCCAACATTGATGGGAAGGAGGGTGATTGTAACAATCTATGATTAATTAAATAATCTCAACTCTCATACCCACCAATCATCTCACACACCCATCTATTGGTCCAACATCCTTGGGGATGAAAGAGACACACCCTAGGCATGTGTATGTTCATATGGCTCCAAGGAACAAAATACAACCCAATTCCACACTACATACATCTTGTATGGCCTATGTGTGGGCTCAAGGAATACCCAAACAATGGATACAATCAATGATCCGGGAGGATTCCCACAATCGATCCAAAATTTATGGTCTCAAAATATTATGAAAAGGTATTCATGTCTAATAACTCATCAAGATCTTTCCAACGCAACTTGAACGGGCTCAAATAGACATTGTATGCAAAAGTTATGGCCTTCAGAAGTTGAAGGAAAAATAGGGGCAGAGGATGACACGTGGCACACCTAGAGACTGACATGTGGTAGACCCAGAGGATGTCACGTGGCACACCCAGAGACTAACATGTGACACATCAAGAGGCTAACATGTGGCACACCCAAAGGGTGACACACGGCACACTCTAGGCCACTTGGCATGGCGACAGGATGACACATGGTTAAGTGCAATGTTGTCACTTGGCACCACATGGACCGACCAGAGCCTATCACGTGGACCTTCTAGAAATAATACATGGCACTTGGTCTTATCTCCTGCATAGTGGTGAAGCACTACATGGTAGAGTTGATTGGTTAATATATTAAATGCAAACGGTCGTGGAGATGTGGAAGATGGTTAATATCCCACATGGCAGAGTTGATTGGTTAATATATTAAAGGTAAATGGTCATGGAGATATGGTGGATGGTTAAAATATGTGCCAAGTATTAAACTGTTATTTTGTGCCAAATATTCAACTATATACGATATAGTTGGCCTCCATATGATATATTTGGTATAATATCCCACAAACTATTATTTTGTGCCAAATATTCAACTATACGATATAGTTGGCAACCATATTATATATTTCGTATAATATACGACAAAATATGTAATGGAAGGAGTTGAACCCGCGACCGTTTCCATATAAACCATATGCCTTACCACTACACCAGAGAGGGGACTTGTGATATGTTATGTGCAGAATTTAATTTAAAGGGAATTTGCAACAATTTTTTAGGGGGGAAAAGGCCATATAGCCTTTTTATTTATGGGAAGAAGCCCAAGGAAGTTTCCAACAGTGATCTTGTTTTCCTAGAAGAATTTTGAAGACAAAATTTTGCAAGTTGAAGATCATTTTTTATGTAAGAAGACCATTTTGAGTTATTATCCTTCATTCTAATGGACTGATTGCTCATTTAAAGCGGACCCAAAGACATAGCCCACGAGGGGTGAACTATGTTAACAACTGTTGTTATTTTTCTTCTTTATTTATGTTTATTCTCCATTTCCATCAATTTAATTACTCATTAAACTTTATTAATTCCATTTAATTAATAAAGTTGTGGGAAATTGTAATTAGCATAAAAGTCAATTTAAGCTCTAATTTCATATCAAGTTGGTATCAGAATAGGATTGATCAAGTATTTGTAAGTATTGGTGTTGAATGCTAACTAGGTCTAAGCTCAAGCATGGAGAAGTATCGCTTGAAGATTTTAATCCTGAGATCGATATGAGACGAATGTTTCCACAACAAGCAATGGTACTTCAAGGGGAAGTAAACCTCATTGAGTCTGAAATGATGTTTCGACAATATTTTCTTGACATGAAATCCATAGTGGAAGAGTTATATAGATAACAAAGAAAGAATGGAGAATTCCCAAGTCAAGTGAAAGAAGAAGACGGTAGTGGTGATCCTCCTCAAACTCCTCCTTCTCCTTCTACTTCTTCTTCTCCACCTCCATTTCAAAAAGGGAAACCAAAAAAGACCAATTCCAAATTACCTTTGTTAAAATTGGATGTAAAATTTGATTTGTTGATGTATAATGGAGCACTTAATGAAAAAAATATAGACAATTGAATCAATAAAATTGAATTCTATTGCAGGATTCAAATAATTGTGGACGAAGGAGACAAGGTTCAACTAGCTACTCTTTGACTAGGAGGCACAACACCGATATGGCGGGATAGTAAAGTTCAATAAGATCTTCATATGAAAGGTAAAATGACATCTTCTTGGTATGAGTTTACAACTGCATTAAAGAAACAATTATATCCATTAGGATATATGCAACAAGCATTAATGAATTGGTAGAATCTAAGACAAGGTAGAGGACAAAATGTAAAAGATTATACTCAAGAGTTCAGGAAAAGGGAATTAACATTTGGCATTCCTCTTTATATGCAAGAAACTATTTTGAAATATATTGGTGGGTTACATAGTTATTTGAGACATATTATTCTTATGTTTAACCCAACTAATCTTGATGAAGTTTGTGTCCAAGCTACTCACATTGAGTCAAGGGGAAAGAATTATTATGAGAAATTTCCAAAGAAACTAATTCAACCAGTTGCATTCAAGAACAAAGGAAAGGGAAAGGCAAAAAGAACAACTACTTTGAAGAAAGAAGATGAGAAGCCTACATGAACATTGCAAAAATGAAAGACATGATGAGGTCATATGTTTGAAGCTTCATCCAGAACTGAGACCAAATAAGTACTGGAATAATAAGGGTAATAAGAAGACCACTGCTACAATCCAACAAGGTCTTAGATCAAATTCAAGTGATGAAACCAATATCATGACCACGTGAATACAAGATATATCTTTTGTTGCTAGTTCTAGCTCTAGTACTCATTCTTCAAAATCTGAAACTATGCATGATGAAAGAAAACAAAGTGAGCTATTTCATATTAGGGTCATCTCAAAACATACAAAGATTGATACACTCTTTGATAGTGGTTCGCAAGATAATCTTATTTCTGAAGAAATTGTTAAGACATTGGGACTTGAAACTAAGCCTCATCCAAAACCATATCCTTTAGGATGGGTATGTGAAAATGCTAAGTAACAAGTGTCTAAACAATGTAAGATCATATTTGCAATTACCTCTAATTTAATAGATGAGGTAGAGTTAGATGTTGTGCCACTTGATATTTGTAGGATTGTTTTGGGAAGTCCCTATTTGTATGACATGAAATCTATCTTCTACAGAGAGGAGAACAAGTATCATCTTATAAAAGATGGGATTGGGTATATCGTGAGAGCCCATCGAAAAAAGACCAATTTGTCTCTTGTTTCCATGAGATAGATGAAAAATCTTGTAAATGCTTGCAAAATTTTTGTACTCGTGATTGTCAAAGATAAGGATGGTGATAAATCCAATGCTTTCAAAGGATGTGATCCTAAACATAAATATGAATTAATTAAAATTGTTTCTAACTATGATGAAATGTTTTAGGAACCTAAAGGAATACCTCCCAACAGAGAAATACAACATGAGATTTAGTTGTAGCAAGATGGCCCTCTTCCTAACATTGGCATGTATAGGTTATTAGTGATTGAGAATGAATAATTAAAGAAAAAATTATTGGAGAAAGGAGTCATTTGACCAAGTACTTCTCCATGTGGATCGCCCATTGTGCTAGTGCCAAAGAAATATGGTACATGGAGAATGCGTGCATATTTTTGGGCATTAGATCATTATGAAGAACCATTACCCTCTTCCTCTTATTGATGATTATTTATATCAATTGAAGAACACAATATGTTTCACTAAGTTAGACTTAAGAAGTGGTTATCATCAAATCCAAATTTTTGAAGGTGATATTTGGAAAATTGCTTTTAAAAAAAAATAGGGTATGTTTGAATGGCTAGTCATGCCCTTTGGGCTTTGTAATTCTCCTGCTACTTTCATGTGGGTTATGAATGATGTATTTACGCCATACATAGTTGATTTTGTAATATTCTACTAAGATGATATACTGATTTTCAGTAAAAACTGGGAAGATCATGTAATGCACGTTAGGAAAGTCTTAGATGTTTTGAAAAAGGAGATATTGTGCCTAAAGATGTCAAAATGTGAGTTTTGGAAAACATCTTTAGTTTATTTGGGCTATATTGTAGGGGGTGGTGAGTTGATAATCGATCCCTCCAAAGTTGAGGCTATCGGGAAATGGAATAAGCCTAATAATGTAACAAAAGTTAGGAGCTTCCTAGGAGAAGTTCAACATTGGAGGAAGTTCATTCCTAACTTTTTGTTTATAACATATCCTTTACATGCTTTGACAAGTACTAAGTAGGTCTTTTAGTGGAGAGGAAAACAACAAAAAGCCTTCAAAACTTTGAAAGAGAAGATTGGTGCAGCCCCAGTTTTGGCATTGCCAGCTTTACAATAGCCATTCGAGATTGAAACTGATGCAAGTGATTATGCCATGGGAGTAGTGTTAATACAAAGGAGGAAATGGACTTGTTACCATTCTGAGACCTTCACTGGTGCAGTAAGAAAATATCCTACTTATGACAAAGAATTGTATGTGTTGATTGAAAGTGTGAAGAAGTGGAAACATTATTTGATGGGCAAAGAGACAATAGTCCATACATATCATCAACCTTTGTAGTATCTTTAATCACATTCCAAGCTACAACAATCACGACATTTCTGGTGGATAAGATTCTTGCAGTGATTCCATTTGGTCATTAGGTACAAGAAAGGTATACAAAACAAAGTTGTTGATGTGTTATCAAGACCTTATGTTAATGCATCCATTAGTTTACAGCATAGTTCTTTAACTCATGAAAGTTACATTGAACAATATGCTAGAGATGTAGATTTTAAGGATGTATATGAAATATTAACTCATGGTTCTACAATGGAATAATTAGATTATCATGTACATGACAAGTTTTTGTATCATCTTGGTAAATTGTGTATTCCATGAGATGAAAGAGTGCATGTAGTCAGAGATGCACATACTTCTCTTATTTCTGGTCATTTCGGTGTAGGAAAAATAGTAGCTCAATTGCAATGCTATTGTTATTGGCCTCAGATGTATGAAACTATGTCCAAATATATAAAAGGATGTGTTGTGTGTGCTACTAGAAAACCAAGTAACAAAAAATTGGGTTTTTACGTGCCACTTCTTGTACCTTCTCATCCATGGGAAATTTTTTTTATGGATTTTGTAGGGGGTCTACCTATGTCTAGAAAAGGTCATGATTACTTGTATGTGGTAGTGGATAGATTCATTAATATGTGTGTCTTTATTCCTTGTAAGAAGTAGGTGGCATGAAAGAAGACTGCACATATGTTCTTTCAAAAATTTTGGGTTCATTTTGGTTTACCCACATCCATTGTATCTAATCAAGACTCTCAATTCCTTGGGGAATTTTGGTCAACTTTATGGGGGTTAATGGACACCAATATTTAGAATAACATTGCTTTTCCTCCATGGACCGATGGATATACAAAAGTGGTCAACATGACAGTGATACATCTACTCTGAGGATATTGTAGCAAGCATCCTAAGCTTTGGGATGAGCAGGTGCATTATGTATAACATGTTTATAACCGTACCATACATTCTTCTACACATAGGTCTCCTTTTGAGACATGTTTTGGATATTTTCCTAAGTCTCCTTTGGACTTCATTTTTCGGCAATATTCAGTGATGGATGGACATAGCTATACAAACAAAGACATAGAGTTCATTCAAAAAATCTAGTTGGTTCATCAAGTTGTGCAGGAGTAATTGGAAAAGAGCCAAGCCAAGTATAAGGTTGGGCATGAAAAGCATCAGGTCAATCATCATTTCCAAGTTAGTGATCAAGTTTGGTTATACATCAGCAAAGAATGTATCAAAGGTGAAGGTAAAAATCTCAAGCAAATCAAGTATGGTCTGTTTACAATTTTGGAAAGGATTGGTGACAATGCTTTCCAGATAGATTTACCTCCATATATGTAGATGTATTCAATGGTGAATGTTGAAAACTTGAAACTATATGAGCCTCCTATGGTTATGGATCAAGGTGAGAGTGTTTCAGTTCCTTTAGTGGATGATTTTTCTCCTGAATATCTCAATGAGTTACAAGAAGATGTTATTCTTGACATAACGAGTAAGACTCCATGAATAGGTGATGTGGAATATATTTGTGTGGGTCTAAAAGGAATGCATCCAAGTAAATCACGATGTATGGAAATTGGAAAAGTGAGGGAGTTGTACCCTCACTTACTTGTTGAATGAAATCAAACTTTTAGTGGTCCAAAAGATTCTTAGTGGGGAGGATTGATCCAGGAGGATTCCCACAATCGATCCAAAATTTATGGTCTCAAAAGATGATGAAAAGGTCTTCATGTCAGAGATATCGTCAAGATTTTTCCAATGCAACTTGAAAGGGCTCAATTAATAGACACCATGTGCAAAAGTTATGACCTTTAGAAGTTGAGGGAAAAACATGGCTAGAGGCTGACACATGGCATGCCCAGAGGCTGACACATGGCACACTCTAGGAAAACACCTGGCATGGCGACAGGATGACACATGGTCAAATGAAATGTTGCCACATGGACCAACCAGAGACTGCCACATGGACCTTCTAGAAAGTGTACATGGCACTTGGTCTTATCTCCTATGTGGTGGTGGAGCACTGTGTGGCAGAGTTGGTTAGTTAATATATTAAATGAAAATGGTTGTGGTGATATGGTGGATGGCTAATATCCCACATGGCAGAGTTGATTGGTTAATATATAGATATGGATGATGGTTAAAATATGTTCCAAATATTCAACTATACGATATAGTTGGCAACCATATGATATATTTGGTATATTATCCCACAAACTATTATTTTGTGCCAAATATTCAACTCTACAATATAGTTGGCAACCATATGATATATTTGGTATAATATCCCACAAAATATGTAACAATAGGAGTTGAACCCATGACCCTGTCCATATAAACCATACACCTGACCACTACACCAAAGAGGGGACTTATGATATGGTATGTGCATAATTTCTTTTAAATGGAATTTGCAACAATATTTTAGGGGGAAAAGGCCACAAAGCCTTTTTATTTGCGGGAATAAGCCAGAGGAAGTTTCTAGCAATGCTTCTATCTTCCTAGAAGAATTTTGGAGACGAAATTTTGCAAGTTGAAGATCATTTTTCATGTAAGGCCATTTTGAGGTATTATCCTTCATTCTAATGGATCGGTCACTCACTTGAAGCGGAGCTAGAGACGTAGCCCACAAGGGGTGAACTTCATTAACAACTTTATATTATTTGTCTTCTTAATTGTTGTTTATTCTCCATTTCCATTCATTTAATTGTTCATTAAACTTTATTAAGTCCATTTAATTAATAAACTTGAGGGAAATTGCAATTAACATAACAAAGCCAATTTAAGCTCTAATTTCATATCAATCTCTCAAGGGTGAAAAGACCTATGTGTAGCCTTTTGGGGAGTGTGGATGCAGTGTACGGTCATGGATTAAACAACTACAAGGCTTCAACAATCATAATGTTTGACAAATAGAATTAGAAACTCAACTATTAACTTGCAATAGTCAATTAACGACATCCTTAGATATTGAACCTCTTTCAAATTGAATGGAAAACACAATAGAGTTATTGGTGTTATTCAATTTCTAATGGAGAATGAAACTGTGGAGTGGAATAGAAGAGATATAATCATCATATCCATCCACTTAACATAGGTAGGGTTGCAATACCACCCAACAACCATTAACACTCTCATAACAACCATTAAACATAAATAGGAGAAACGAATTAAACAATTATGAGAGATTCTCATTACATATAAAAATCAATCACATAATAGACATAGATATTTTACCCATGGGAAAACCAACTTCAAATGGTTTCTTAGATTTCATTTTGACAATCCCTTATTTACAATGTAGGCTACAGACTCATGGGCCATTCAAATATTTACACAACTTATCATTTGTATCCTCACATCTTGGCCAACAAAACACCCTTTGAGAGTGGAATTGGAACAAGTTATAGGTAGAGATGTGGTTAATGGGAAGGCCAACACTCTTGACCTTTCATTTCCCATCCCCAACTCTCTTCTCCTATTTTCATTTTACGGATTCACTTAATTGGTTCTCTCTCTTGTTTTCTTACATTTAACTTCGAATTCTTCATTGTATTTTTCTTATACCTTCATTGTCAAATTTATTTTGTGCATTAAGACTTACTACCATTCACTTGTGCTCATATCCATTTAGGATCACACCTCCCCATTGAGAGGCTTTTTGGTCTCCAAAATCATAGAGGAAACCTGTCTCAATTAATTGGCCTTTTGTCTACTTCTCTAGAACATGGATCTAACTTTGGCTCTTTGATACAAATCTAACTCTGGCTTTGGCTCTGGCTCACAACTTTGGCTATTGGCTATAGTTTTTGCTATGGATTTGGATATAGTTTTTGTTTTTCTTGTTCTCCTAGTGCATAAGTCTACACACTTTCTCTCAACTTTGAGAAATCTCTAGATATGAACTCTTTATTTATAATTCATTCTCATATTTAGTGTACAAGTATTTTGCATTCTCAGACTTGGATATTGTCTATCTCAATAGGCAATGAAGATCAATTTGAATTTTGGTCTATTTCTATTTAGTGAGATCATGATAGCTATGTCATCATGCGACAATCCCACAAGAAGAACTGTGGAATTCCCTTTCTTGCTAGGATCAATTGATTTTTGGCATGGAAACAATTATTTGTTATTGCACGTGGTTGCACAAAACTCCATATCTACAACAATGTTAATCGAATGACAATATTTTTTGTGTAATGAAATTCTCATGAATTATATAGCCTTTGTTTACCAACCAACTACTCCAATTGTTTTCTCATTGGTAATATAGTTCACCAGTGAGTCATTCTTCAACTAGGTTGTAATGCATGAAACATTATCCCATGCCTGAGATCCTTCTCTTCTCTCTTCTACTTCCATTGAACAAATAATTTATTTGTTGGTGAGGCTAACCTCTTCTGATGTTGCAACTCCTTGGACAACTTATACTCCTTAGGATGGAGATGCAAGAAACTCTTCATTCTCTTTACTCTTCACTCTCTGCACTCTTCTCTTGGTTGTGTGGTTTCTAATGTGAATCTCTAAATGAATTAGACAACACTTTGCTCCCCATTGGTCGATCAACTTATAGTGGTGGAAAAAATTATTAGCACTATTATATGGACTACTTGACATACTCCTTTTCTCCATCTTCTTTTGAACTCGTTGCTAGATTGGGGAAGTCTTCTTGCCATTCTTCCTCTGAAAAGAAATTGGCTTATGACACGTGGCTTGCTTCTCCCTGCAAGATGCCTCTAGATGGCCTTTCTTCCAACAAAAGAAACATACTTTATTGTACCAATAGATAGCAACGTTATGGCCTCTCCTCTTGCTACAATGAAAAACAAGGGAGGGATTACTTGATGCATACCTATGTTCCTTCTTCTTCTTGTTTTGGATGATCTATTTTCCACTTCTTCTAAGTGTTGGTGCATGGTAAGTATTTTCACTTTCCTCATCACTTCTCTTATGTAATATGCCACAACAAGAATGGAGTGGTGGTGTTCTTCCACCCTCATTCACTCCTTCTCTTTCTTCTGATGAGTGAGCCAATTTATCCATGTCTTTTTCCTTCACAAAAATGATCTCGGTGTTAGTGGCCTTTTCCCTTTTTCCATCAAAACCTAGGATTTCATGAGTGACCCTTTGTTAAGCTACAATGGGACTTAGGATGCCTTGTCTTTTGTTTCCCAACCCTTGTCCATCGCAACCCATTTACCTTAACAATTTCAAACCAATGACTTTGGTGTGATTTTTAAATTCACCTAAACGATCTTGAGGAATGTCTAAGGAAGGTGAGATTACTAGAGTTGTCTCGATCATGGTGTTGGCTTCGACCATGCTTCGACAGTGGCAATTGAAGGTGGATTTTCTTCCTTGGTCTCTTGGACAACTACTTGTAGCTTTGCCAATGCTTCTTCCTTCTCTCCCAACTCTAATGACAATTGAGTCATCATCTAAGTGATATTTCCTACTACAAGTTATCCATATGGATGACCTTCTCTCCCAATTGCATAATTTTCATTATTCTCGAGGGAGTCTTGACACTCATCAAATTGGTTCTTTAGTAGTGTCAATAGCCTTGTCAAGGCCTTAAGGTTTTTCTCTAACTGTGCCTTTCTTTGGTCAAACATATAGACATTTTCCTTCAAGTGCTTGTTCTCTTCTTGAAGTAGAACATTGATGGCCTGCAATTCTTCCAACTATTCCCTATTTTCCTCATCTATACCAAGTATGATTTCTCTTAAAAGTACTAGTAGCTTCATCATAGTCAAGGATTCAATTGATCTGATACCTTATGATCCATAAACAAGGAACTTATATCCCGCTCTTCACCAAAACAAATACTTTGTGGAATTTAATTATGGTCTCTATTCTCGGCATTGGAAAAATATATATGTCTTTAGAATGGATCAAGCTCTATGTTCTTGGTTCAATTTTGAGTGCAACTACTCTACAACATTGTTCGGGATTAAGGATATGGCATGTTCTCCGATGTAATCTGCACATAAGAAATTAGTTGATGTGCTAATAAAACCCATATACAAATAGTTTTTCATTAAGATTTTTTTTCAATGCAAATCCTTTGGACATTAATATTCAACTGAACTAAACCTCCCAAGATGCTCAAGGCTAAGACAACATCATGGTCTAGTGTGTGTGTTCAGTTCTAATTGTAGTGCTCTGTTTCCAGGCCAATGCTAATACAAGAATATATTATAGATGGTTCTTGAACCCAATACCAAGCTTCTCATTAATCAACTGAAAGAATAATTATGGTTTCCCTCCTCTTACCATAATAATACTACTCCTACAAGGGGTACTATCCAACACAAAGTTGGGTGATTTCCATTTTTAATACTAACTTGGGTATACTTGTGATCTCTAAACTTTAAAGATTACTCATTAAAAGGACAAGTCTCAATTAAGGAATTCATATGGTTATACTAAAATCTTATTCAACTTGGATACCTTTCAATACTCACGTGTAAAGGCTCTTAACTAGCATATATATAAAATGGAAATTAATTAAAACCACTTAAGAAATGGCCACTCCTTAAATAGATGAGAAAAGTATGTAACTTAACATGTGAGGGAAATTTGTTAATTATATATATATATATATATATGTGTGTGTGTGTGTGTGTGTGTGTGTGTGTGTGTGTGTGTGTGTTGAGTTAGCTTCATGAGGGAAAGGAGTAATATAAAATCACAACGCTCAATGCATTGCTCCAACACTTACCTACTAAAAATTGAAACAGAAGATGCCAACATTGACAGGAAGGTGGGTGATTGTAACAAGCTATGAATTAATTAATTAATCTCGACTCTCATCCCAAAGTACAACCCATCAATCATATCACACACCTAGCCACCATCCAACATCATTGAGGATGAAAGAGATGCACCTCGAGTATGCACTCGGTCATACAGCCCCAAGGAAAACAAACATGACCCAATGTCACACTATGTACAAACTATATAGAATATGTGTGTGCTCAAGGAATACCCTGAGACTATGTATGACCTCTCAAGGGTGAATAGACTCGTGTGCAACCTTTCAAGGAATGTGGGCACAATGTCCAATCATTTCTTCAATAGCTACAAGGATTCATTAGTAACAATGCTTCAATAGTCACAAGGCTTGACAATAGAATTAGAAACTTGGGCATTAAATTGCAACAACCAATTAATGGTAGCCTTATATCTTGAACCTCTTACAAATAGAATGGTGGATAGAATAGCATTTTTGGTTTTCTTAAAATTCTAATAGATAATGAAACTGTGGAGTGGATTAACATATTTATCGTTATAATATCCATCCACTTAACACAAATGGGGTTGTAATACCATCCAACAATCATTAACACTCTTATAACAACCATTGAACATAAATAGGAGCAACAAACTAGACAATTATGAGAGATTCTCACTGCACATAAAATCAATCACATAATGGAAACACACATTTTCCCTAGAAACCCAAATGGGAAAACCATCTTCAAATAGTTGTTCGGCTTTCATTTAGACAATCTTCAATTTACAATGCAGTATGCAAGCTTGTGGGTCATTCAATGATTTACATAGCTTCTCATTTGCATCCTCACCTCTTAGCTAGCAAAAATCCCCTTGATAGTGGAATTGCAACAAGTTATAGGCAAATTTGTGGGTAATGTGAAGGCCAACAGACCTAACCTTTCATTTACCATCCCCGACTCTCTTCTCCTATTTTTATTTTTTCTTTTCACTTAATTTTTTTCTCTTCTTACATTTAACTTCTAATGTCACATCATATTTTCTATATACCTTCATCAATTGTCAAATTTCATTTGTTTGCTAAGTCTTACTACCCTTCTCTTTTGTTTGGATCCATTTCAGATTAGGGCATAACATAAATGAAGGTTTGAAAGAGAACAATTATAATTATCCTACATGGTAACCACCCAAAGTGATGAAATTCAAGGGGGGCTACAAAGGGGATAGATTATATGTCTCAATTACTTCTCACAAACCCCGTGATCAAGTCACCTAGGTGAAAGTCATGATATTCACATCCAATTTGTCTCTTTACAAGAAATGAATTAGAGGGTTAGGCATTAGTCAAGTGTGCATGTTTGGGTCAAATCATAGAAATGTTGGAAAAAATCCCTAAATCCTTTATCACGGTCCCCAATAAAAGATTTTCACTTGTTTCTTGGTGTGAAGGGATTCACATACTTCCATAGCTTGACCTACTTCTTGACACCTATGTTAGAGGCAATCCTTTGATGCCAACCTCTGCTACCTTCATTACCCACTTGTCAACTATTTTGAGTGGAATCTTGTCATCTTTAAAAATAATTAATTCCTTGCTTGTATGAGGATATACAACCACTCATTTATATGATGTCTCTCTATTGTTTAAATTTCTGAACTCTGCCAATTTGTCCTTAATTCCATGTTGTATCCAACTGCATTGTCCACTTTTTCAATACTTCCTCAGGTAATTTTTTGACCTTCGCTTTCTCCTTGATTTGATGACAAAATTTGTTCATGCTTGGAAATTCCACATCTTCTGCGATCCTCTTTTTCCTTAGAATTACTCTATGTAAGAGTTATAAAAAATCTTCTTTCTCCATTCCAAGCTCTTAAGTCATATTTATGCTTCCTCTCATATTCTTTCTCATGTGAGAAAGGTTGATTGCTTTCATCTTCAAAACTCCCATGTTTGTCTACATCTGCATAAACAAACATATTTCCAAGAATATTGTGTACTTCATACTGCAAAATATATTCAATAATTGCAAATTTAAAATCTGAAATCATATTGTATTTCACATCTATGTTCTCCTCAATTATTTCCAAAACATTATCTCGGTTCTCATTTTGTTGATGGGCACATTACATAATGATGTTTTCATGTTCTTCTTCCCCTTTAGAATCTTGTTCATACTGTCCTATCTCAGAATATTGCCTCAATTCTGAATTTTCCTCTTTACTTTTCTCTTTTACCTTTCTTCCATGCATGTTTCTATCTATCTTTTCTTATAATAGCTTCATCAATATCCTGGGTTTTCCTTTCATCTCATATATCTCTCTGTTCACTTATTCATCATCCTCACTCATGCTATTATCACTTCCTTTATTTTTTTTCAAAACAATTATCATCTCATTAACGGTCATCACTTGTTCATCTGGAAAGATAAATTCACCGCCTCATCCTTTGATTTCCTTGTTTCACCATTTCCTGAAAATTCATTATTGTCTGTTGCAAATATATGTCTCTCTATCTCATTTATACATTTTTATTTTGAAACTGGTTGTCCTTTTACAGTCTGTTGGTTATAATTTGCATCATTGTCTTCTTCACTGCTGGTATAATAACTTTCTTCTCTTTAGTTCTATGTGGTGTATATTCCCCTTCATCCTCATAGTGTTTATCCCTGCCTTACTGGTTGTATTCTTCTCTTCTATTCTTCAGTCTCTTTTGGACTAGTTCCAATATCTTGAGCTGATTTATCCCTATCAACTTCCTCCTTAACACCATTACATTTCTTATAAATATGCAAGACATGCATTTTCCTCTCTTTTCCCAATTTCCATCTATTTCTAATCTTCGATAAAATTCTTTAAAAAATAAACAAGTAAACATTCAAGAAGAGAAAATGCAACCAAACTATTATACCTCTGGGTTTACTTGTTTCCTCATAAGCTTGTAGAGTTTCAACCTGAACTCCTTGGTCTCATGTAGTTTCCAAATTATCCTTTATGTCCCTTTGAGATTCATGAGCTCCTCTAGTATTGTATTCATGAAACAATGTTGAACCTCTTTCTTCTGTGGAAATCTCTTGAGTCTGTCCATCCTTAGAATCTACTATGTCTTGTTGTTTCTCACAATCATAACTCTGTTGTTCTTGATTTTTTGCTTCTTTTTCAAAGTTTTGTGTTTGTTAAACTTCATTATATTCAATACCTACAAATACACGCTCACACAAACAATTAGTTTGATATTCATAAGATCCCTCTGTCTCACTTGATTTTATTGGCATCCCTTCTTTGTGCTAGTCTAAGCACATCATCATCTCATCATCATCCTGTCTTAGGATTGATCCTTGTTCAAGTTCACACATGTGAACTTATTCTTCCCTCAATGAATTATGTCCATACTCAGCCTTACTAAGCTTCTTCTGTATATTCAACTAGACATTTACCCTATGTATCAATTTCTTGATAAATAATCTCACAATAGGCCACATGACCTTTTTCCTCACATTCCAACCTTGTCTATGGTTTTCATTAATCTTCTTCGCAGTAATTTTTCCACATAATTGAATTGTGCTTTTAACTCAACCATCTCCTTGTCAAATTCTTCATTACTCGTTCTCCTCTTGCCATTTGCTTTGGCACCTTATTTATTTCGATTGTATCTAGTCATCTTCATCTTTCCTTTTGTGAGCTTCTCATGCTCACCATGAGCTGCAACCAAGTCTTTTCCTCTATAGAAATTCTCCACACCTTGTCACTCAATACCTCATCAAGCTTCCTCTTGAGATTGACCTTTTGGTATTACTGGTCCTTTTCTCTAGAGCCTTCTAAGCATCCTATGCTCCTCACTTGACTTCTGCACTTTGCTCACACTCTCTAGAGAACTTCTATTGTTCTCCACCTTCCAATATCAGTTGGAAATTGTTTACATCATCCCTTGTTGTAAGGTTCTTCCTGTCACAAGATTCTCTATTTGAGAGATTCACTTGTCCCTTCCACTATTACAACCTTCTAGATGCAATCCTTTGTCACAATACCTTATCTGTTGCTACCTGCAATCAACACATACAATTTCTCACCCAGGTTATTACCTACAAGATTTTCTTCAAGATCTTGTTCCCAACCATTCCTTTTCATCTTTGATCCTTGGCTGGAATGACCTCTAATATATATTACTTCTCATTGTTTCAGAGTTCCTCTGTTGAACTTATCTCTTTACTCCAATACATAAGAGTCTCCCTTCTGTTGTGAGGGTCTTTCAGCTTATACTCTTCCTCAAGAGCTTCTCTTACTCTTCTTTATTTGTCGTGGCTCCTTTGACTGTAGAGTCATATCACCATATCCTTTTCTATTTCTATCATCCCACATTAATTTGAATATATGAAGACCATATTACCTATCAGATCTCACCACGTCTGCAATTCCAATAACTTTAGGATTATTTGGTTAAACCCCTGTAAGGTTCTAACTTTCCTTTGCACCTGTGTTGTTGTAATAATTTCAATTCTCTGCAAACATTCAAATGAGCAGTTTATCATACTCTGATTCCACAAATGATGACCTACCAGGTCTATTCCCAGGTAACATAGTTCTCCTAAAACTCTATTGGAATCTATAGCACTCTAGTTTCTCTCGAAACCCTCCAAATTGTGCCAAAATTCTCACAATAATTGAATTCTGAGCTCTCAGTTATACACCAATCCACTGTTGGATTATTTATCAATGTGCTTACCTTAAGCACCTTTGTATTAGCACTAAACCTCCTTTACAAAATCTCGAGCGCTTAACTCAACAATCATATTTTCCTTGGTGCTAAACCCTTAACTCCATGTGACCACATGCTTTGACCTTGGGCCAATCAGATGGTGGTATACCACTTTACAAAAGTGGTATTACTTTTAGTCTTGTAGGGGGTCGTGTAGTGGTATTTAAATCCACTATCAAGGGGGGCCACAATCACACGATTACACCATGTTTCCTTCCCCAAAACTGTTTTGCAAGGGGTCACTCCTTATTAACCTTCATGCTAGTTACCCGTGCACAATTTATGTCCACCATCGATCTCACGATTTTATTGACGGTTGGATCGAAATGTTGAAATACTGGGATTTCAAGGTAGCAAGTTACCTTGCAACTAAATAATGATATGTCTCAGGGATGGTATGCCAATATGGAATTATGGCCGATGGAACCATGATCCCGAGGTACCAGATATTGGGATGTCGGGACATCGGGCACCGAGGTACCACTTTGCAATTAATTTGACGATGCACTGGGGGATGGTAGGACGGTACACTAGGTTCCGATAGAAATTTATGAGCCATTGATATGTCCTTTTGGTGGATGGTCAGATCCACATCCAATCATCAATACAAATATATGCAAGATGTTTCCGATCTAAATCCAATGGCCACAATTGCTCTTTGAACTAGATCGACGGTCACGATCTAGTCTTTCTTTCTGAAAGGTTTTAGTACAATGCCAACCTTGCTCGATCACACCCAATTCATCAGGATCGTTGATCTTGATGAATGATCAACGATCAATGGTGGAAATTCAACAATAACGTAGAATGGATTTTATTACTATTTTAGATGGAATTTGATCCCAATTCTTCTCTAGCAATCAGATCCGACTTTGAACCCTACAAACAATATAACAATTGATAGTTTTATTTTATCCTAAGCTCAAATTGGTAGAAATGAATTTCATTGTTCAAACAAAGAGATTTGGCCCGATCTCGGTGTTAGCCTCATAATCCTAAAGTTATATAGTGTAAGTATTTTCTAGTATAAATGTTTTTAGAAATTAGGTTAGTATAGTTTGTTAGGATAAGGACACCTAGATTTTATGTAAAGGACACATATCATACTCATGTTATTATGTGATTGGTTTTTCTTCTAGTTTTTAGTTTAGAGTTGAGCTATATAAACTAGCTCCTTCTTCAAGTGAGGTTAAGGAGTAGATTATGAGTTCTCACTTCAGATTGTAATCACTTTTTCCTTATTAATAAACTTACATGTCTAAGGACACTTTGTCAACATGGTATCAGAGCCTTAGCGAAAATTGTGATGGAAGAGAATTGGTGACGCATTGAGGAAGCAAGGAAGTCTCCACTACTTCAACCCAGATCTCTTCAAACTCAAGGGCAACGGTACTGAGGTAATATGTTGTTGTTTAAAGTAAGGAAAATTTAGTTTTTTAATTGCAATTTTTTTCTAAATCAATTTGTTGATTTTATTTCAGATCTAATCCTCATTTTATTGTTGATTAGATTTCTAGAGATATTTCTATTGTTTATAGTTCTAAATCTGCAAATTTATCAGCAGTTAAGCTTGTAAATCTCAAGATCATTGCAGATCTATTATAAATCTTCATTTTTTTATGATCTTAAGATGCACAGGGTTTTTTTTTCAAGTAATTAAGAGGGCTCATTTCTTGTAAAAATTGCTTTAGATCTATTCATAAATCTGGCAATTTAATTTCAGAGCTATAGATCCTATATTTCTTTTTAGTTTTCAGATCTGGTCTATATCAAGGACTGTATTGAGGTCTATATCAAGGTCAGTATCAAGGACCAGATCATGGATCACATCTGAATTAAGCAGAAAGTCATCAGATCGGTGAAAAGGAAGATTCAATTTTGTGTGAATCGGATCTGGTACCTTTGGAGATCTCACACACAAAGAGATAATCACTCAACTTTTTCCATGATTTCTCTATGTTGCATCGTCATCGCCACTTGCAGTTGTTGTTCTTTTTTTTTTTGTATAGGGTTTGCAAAAGGAGGGTCGATCTGAATGTGGTGGGCCCATAACCAAAACTCAAACGCAGATCTAAAGTTTATTGTTGTTGTTACATTGTCATCATGAACGCATATCTGAGGTAGTAACCATATTCATATCTAAGGCGATTTTCTCTGTGCCCATAACCAGAACACAAATTTCATGAATTTCTCTAGCATATTTGTGATATGCAAACAGAGGATCTGAGGCAAACGCAGATCTAAGACAATAATCATCTCATCAAGAATATCCTGAGTATTTGGATCTCCATGTAGACCTCTTCTGCGTGAATCTACTAGTGCGATTTCACCCACTTAGATCTCTTCCGCATGTCAAAAGATTGTTGTGTGTCCTCATTTTTTAATCCCCTTCTACGCGATTTTGGTGGACAGTTTTTTAACTGATATTAAATTATCAAAATCGTTGCAAAAATCTTTGTTCATATCGAGGTCTATATTGCGGACTGAATTGAGGACCGGATGAAGGACCATAAATTGTTTTAACATAAATATGTGGAGTTATAAGAATTTTAAACTTTGATCTTCATATTAAAGATTTTTATTTTTATACATTTGAGTTGTAATATTTTAAGTCATTGATGACTTTAGTTCAAGGGGGGGCACATTTTATTACTTGTAAAAGGCTATTCATCTTGTAAAAAGGGTCAAAATTTGAAAGATTTTATTGTAGTCTTGAATGCTCAGAAGTTGAGAAGAGTCCAGTAAAATACTCTCTCAAACTCCATTTCGAACGAGACTTTTAAAGGGTCAAGGCCAAGCCCTTAAAAGTACTCTTTTTGTGTGGATTGTGTACTCTTTCTTTCTGGTGGCTTGTGTCTCTTTTTTGGAGTTTTGTGGATTATTCACTTACAAATATTGCAACAAACATCATGTCTAAATTAATCAATCTATTCATGGAATCAAATAAGTTAGATGGACCCAAGAATAAAAAATCTTGGAGTCAGCATATGCAGAACACTCTAATCTATAATGAATTATGGTGTGATATCTTTGATGGTGATAATGCTCCAACTAAGCCCACTGACACTACTTCTTTAGCAAAATGGAATTTGAAAGATAAAAAAGCACTTGCTTTGCTACTTTCTTATGTAACTGAATGCATGTTTGTTCATATTGAAAATTCCAAAGATGCATGGTCTGCTTGGAATCTATTAAAGAAGCTTTTTGATACTCTTGTTGCATCTCACAAAGTTGATCTACAAATGAAATTTCTTAAACAAATATTAGCAGACAATGGTGATGTATTAGAATACATTTCAAGGATTAAGAACATTCATCGGGAAATCATCAAAGGCAGTTTTCCTAAACTTGAAGATAGTTTTCTAGTCTCCATTGTAATAAATGGCTTGCCTCCATCCTATAAGCATTTTCTTGAGACTTTGAAAATAACTAATAAGTTATCAACTGTGACTTTTGATTCACTTAGTGAATTACTATCTCAACATAGTAAATCTTTGTAAAACAAAAACAATCAGGAGAAGATCTTCTTTTCACTAAAGCTGAAATTTCTAAAGGAAGAGGAAAATCAAATTTTGGAAATTTTCAGAATTAGTCTTCTAATCGAGGTCGTGGCAAAGGCGTGGTCAAGGTAGAGGTCATAGAAATTTTAATCAACAAAAATTTCAAAGTAATCCTCCCAATAATAATGCACAGTCAAGAAGAGGCAGAAATTCCAGTCAAGTAAGATATAAAAGATGTTTAAAGATGGGTTATTATGCATAAAATTGTCTTACAAGCAATGATCAATTTCCAAAGTTTAAGGAAACATCAAATTCAAATTCCCAACAATCAGCTCAATATGCAGAAGATCAAGATTACCAGGAGGATCAATATGAAAATGTTTTTTCAGCAGTTCAACATGTAGATTCATTTGAAAATAATTAGATATTGGACACAGGGGCTACTCATCATATGAATTATCACAGAGACTATTTTTGGAATTATAAAGATGTTCAACTAAATCCCATTTATTTAGATGATGATAAAACTCATATACCTCAAGGAAAAGGTTCAGTGAAATTTTTTCTCCCTGGAATTGGTGAAAAATGGGTTTCAAATGTTTGGTATGTACCAACTTTTAAGAAAAAATTGTTATCCTTAGTCACAATCAGACAAGTTGGACATCAAATCGTCATGCAACATGGTTTGGTGAAGATTAAGTCAGAGAAGGATAACTTGAAAACAATAATGATTGGATATGAAGATAGGAAGTTACTAAGAATGAATGGGAAAGTCATCCAAAGAAAGGAAGGGGTTGCAACAACAGTGAATTATGAAATGTCTTCATTCAGATTATGGAATTTTCGATTTGGTCACTTAAACTTTGATAGTCTCTTGAAAATTAAGTCCCAAGATTTTGTAAAGGGTTTGCCAACTTTCAAGAAAGAAAATTCCAAGTGTGAAGCTTGTATTTTTGGCAAGCAAAAGCGAGAATCTTTTCCAACCAACTCATGGTGAGCAACAAATTATTTGGAGTTGATTCACAGTCATATATGTGGTCCAATGGAATCTTCTTTCGATGGATGTCGATACTTTATATTTTTCATTGATGACCACACTAGAATGACATGGGTGTACTTTTTAAAGGAAAAGTATGAAGCTTTTGAAAAGTTTGTAAATTTTCAACACATGGTTGAAAATGAAACTAGAGAAAAGGTTGGTTCTTTGAGAACTGATAATGGAGGTGAATTCACTTCAACTGAATTCAATTATTATTGTCGAAACAATGGAATTAAGAGGCAAATGAAAAATTCCTATACTCCACAGCATAATGGAGTCACTGAAAGGATGAACAGAACTCTCATGGGCATGACAAGATCTATGATGTAGTTTAAAGGGTTGAGCACAAAATATTGGGTTGAAGCAGTCCATACTGCAGTTTATCTCAGAAATCGATCACCTACATCAGCTTTAGATGGACAAACTCCTTATGAAGCTTGGTATGGTTTTAAACCCAAGGTAAATCATCTTAGGGTTTTTGGATCAACATTTTATGCTTTAGTTCCTAAGGAAAAGAGGACTAAATTAGAAAATCGAAGTATGAAGTGTACCTTCATTGGATACTCTGATGAAAAGAAAGGGTATAGATTGCTTTCAAATGGAAAATTCATTGTCAGTAGAGATGTAATTTTTTATGAAACTGAAAGTAACAGTTTAGATGAGATTAATCATCTCCTTAGTCGTTTAGAGAAGAAAAACACTAAGGGTAGAGGAAAGTTGAACAAGTCAAAGAAAACATTTGGTTTAAAAAAGACTTTGTTTCTCTAGAAGACATATCTTTATCAAATAGTTCTTCTAATTCATCTGATAATGAAACGCCAAAAGACTCTTCTGATACAGAATCTTCAAAAGAATCTTCTCCAACCTCAGATATTTCAGATGAAAGAAGAGCCTCATTTTTTGAAAATCCTCTTTTCAATAATAATGGNAAAGATGTTCATTTAGATTAAATGAACAAAACATGAACTAGGGGATCTTCAAGAGCAGAAGATAATTTTGCTCATGCTTCCACTGAACCTACTTCTTTTGCTAAAGAAGCTGGACATAAATAATGGCAGGAAGCAATGATTAATGAATATGATTCAGTACTTGCAAATGGGACTTGGAACTTAGTTGATTGTCCACATGATGTTAAGCCCATCGGTTGTAAATGGGTTTATCGAGTAAAATACAAGCCCAATGGTAAAATTGACAAGTACAAAGCAATACTTGTTGCAAAAGGTTTTGCTCAATAGGAAGGAATTGATTATGAAGAAACTTTTGCACTCATAGCTAAATGGAATACTATCATAATGGTTATCAATTTGGCTGCACATAATGGTTGGAAATTACATCAAATGGATGTCAAAAGTGCCTTCCTAAATGGAGATCTAAAGGAAGATATTTTCATGAATCAACCACAAGGTTTTGAAGCTAAAGGACAAGAACATAAAGTTTGCAAACTTGTGAAGGCTTTATATGGTTTGAAACAAGATCCTCGAGCTTGGTATGCAAAAATGGATGAGTACCTACGAAAGGTGAGTTTTCAGTGAAGTGAATAAGATGATACATTGTATTTTCGAATGCAAGATAAGCACATGGTGATACTTGTACTCTATGTTGACGACTTAATCATAACAGGAAATAATAAAGCTCACATCACAAAGGTTAAGGAAGAACTTAAAGCGGGGTTCAAAATGACTGATTTAGGGACACTTCATTATTATCTTGGAGTTGAAGTATCTCAACATCCTAACCAAATATTCCTTAGTCAAACTAAGTATGCCACTGAATTATTAAAGAAATTTGGCTTGGAAGATTGTAAACCTTTTCTTATCCCCATGGAGCAAAAATTGAGACTTTCCAAATTTGAAGGGGGGAATTGGTAAACAGTACAAAGTACATGCAATTGGTTGGAAGTCTCATTTATTTGACAAATACTCGACCAGATTTGCCATATTTAGTCAGTATACTTTTAAGGTTTACGCGGGAACCAAGGGAAAGTCACTGGAATTCAACAAAAATGGTACTAATATACATTCTAGGTACAAAAGACTTTGGTCTTCTCTACAAAAGGAACAAAATTTGTACACTTGTTGGATATTCAGATGATGATTTTGCAGATGACATTGATGATAGAACATCCACTTCAGGTTATTTAATGAATATGGGTTCAACAACAGTATATTGGAATTGTAAAAAGAAGACAACAATTGTCAATTCTTCAGTAGAGGCAGAGTACATATCATCTTGGGAAGCAAAATGTGAGATTGTATGGCTACGCAAAATTTTACAGGATCTTGGTGAAACTCAGAAATCACCAACTACCTTATTGATCGACAGTCAGTCAACAATAAATATGGCCAAGAATCCAGTATTTAATTCAAAGACTAAACATGTCGACACCAAGTACCACTTCATCAGATCGATCATCATCAAAGACATCATCAAGCCTCAGTTTTGTCCATCTGAAGATCAAACTTCAGATATTTTTACCAAACCTCTTGGTAGAATAAAGTTCACTAAGTTCAAAGATGAACTTGGTATTTGTAAAAATGAACTTTCAGATTAAAGGGGGGATTGTTAGCCTGNGTATTTGTAAAAATGAACTTTCAGATTAAAGGGGGGATTGTTAGCCTCATAATCCTAAAGTTCTATAATCTAAGTATTTTCTAGTATAAATGTTTTTAGAAATTAGTTTATTCTAGTTTGTTAGGATAAGGACACCTAGCTTCTATGTAAAGGATACATATCATACTCAAGTGATTATGTGATTGGTTATTGATCCAGATTATTTTCGGCACGAAATGAGAGCGGAGATATAATAAATAAATGCACAGAGATATCACAGATATTCAATAATATAACATAAATGTATCAGAGATGCAACCATAAACAAAGAGATACAGTAATACATGTTTTCTATTAATGAAAGAAATGTACAGAGACTGTAAAAATACAGAGTGAAAGACTCGCTAGAATGGTGGCAACTTATCTCTAAGAAGAGATGTGATGGCTAATCACATTCCCAAGAAGACGATTACAATGAGGCTCTAAAGGAAATTTTAAAATAAACAAGAATGCCAAAAACCCTAGACATCCAAAAACCTAACCCTAGGAGATGAAGCGCCAAAATTCATGTGGGCCCCGTTTGGGTAAGTTAGTACATCAACTTCCCAAGGTCGTAACTTTTGCATACGATCTTCGTTTTAGGCGCATGATAGCCCATTGGAAAGGTATCGTTAAGGAGATTCATATTGGAGGAAATATTGAAGGAATTTTAATGTTGCTCCCCGTTTTCCTAAAAACGTCGTTTAGGGCCTCAAAATGGCTCGGGAAGTTAAAAACTGCTAAAAATAGTAAATTACCAAAATTGCTAGAAAATTGTTTTGAGCCAGTTGGAAAAGGTGGGTGGCCACCGATATCCACCTGGATCAATCCTCCCTCCTTAGGAAGAAATGGTCTCCATTGCGTTGAGTGCCCGGGGGAGAGGAAAAAACGTTTGTTGAATCTAAATCTTGGTGAGCTGCTTGCCTTGCTGGAGACATCGTGCTGCTCAGATTGTGGAAGTATGTCACGAACCTGTTGAGGTTGAGGCTATTCAACAAGTCAAGATACACGAGAGGATGGTGTGCAGAAGGAATCTGTGCACTTTACTACAACCTTGTCGACCTGCTTCTATTAGATAAAAGGCGCTTGGGGAGAGGCTATAGTGGTTGCAGTGTCCTTATGTTCCCCTTTTGAACAGATTGTGAAGAAGTTGAATTTTGCAGTATGAGATACTACCTTGCGGCACTGTTTAGGTGGAACAATAGTCGAAACTGCCTCTGGTATTCTACAGAGATGACCCCCTAGAGAAACAATGACACTACGGGGTCGAGACTCATAAACAACATGTCATCTCCACATATATGGCTGGCCCAAGAGAAAATAACAGACATCCAGTGAAGAAACATCACATAATACCTCATCCTTGAAGGGTTGGATGTCGTATGACAATCGACATTGCTCGCTGACACAAAGATCTCATCCTTGGCGAAGCCACCTGATGTTGTATGGTTGCGGGTGTGGTGTTGTCGACAATCCCAACTATTTGACAGCCTCTGCTGAGATGAGGTTCTTCTGGATTTCGCTATCAACAATAAAATGTAGCGAGGTCCCCTGCACCCACATCTGTGAATGAAAAAGGCGCTCCCCCTCTTCAAGATCTGTTGGTTCTTCTGGTTGAATTGTTGCAGTCGTGACAATAGTAGTAGGGTCTGCATCAATGATCTATCCTTTACCAGTATTTTCATAATTAGATTATGAATCAGGGTTTGACTTCTTGTCTTTGATCTCGGCCACCAATGACTATTTTGAGCGACATTCATCGGTGTTGTCCCAGGGGATTTTGTGGAAATCGCACTATTTTTTGGTGTCCTTCTTTGTCTTCCCGTGACCATTCTTTTCCTGTGGCTTGGACTGGTTTTCAGAAGACTGTTTGTTAAGGCCATCTTTTTCATACTTTGGTTGTTGTGGATTTACATACCCGAACTCCTGTTTGTTCTGGTGCTTAAATTTCTGCTCAATTTTAACAACATATAAATAAGTAGCACCGAGTGATGAGATATCCAAAAAATCCATTTCAGTTTGGATGCATCTGTGTAGAGCCCCACGGTATTTCAGAACCAAATGTCATTCGAAGTATTTGATACCCAGCTTGGTACACAAGGTATGGAAGGTATTGGTGAAATCTGGAACCGCTTGGCCCCTCTCTTGCGACAGTGTGGTCCATCTCATGTACCGGTCCTCATAGTTGCCAACAGGGTAATATTGTTCCTTTACCGCATCCACAAAAAAATCTCAAGTGGGCTCGGCCCCATATATTCCAAAATCCTCTATGGAACTTTGCTCCTAGTAAGTTTCCCACCAATGTTTGACATGGGGGAGAGATTTAAGGAGTGAGAAGGTGATCTTTTCCCTGTCGGAAAAATTATGAACAGAGAAATAACCTTTTAATAGATTTAACCGTTTGTCTAGGGAATCCGCATCTATCTGACCTTCAAATACATGAATATCAAAATTAACATGTACCTTGAAAGGAAAGGTGCTTCCAAAGTGGTTGTTTGATGAATATGCACCTGTTTCTATCGGCAGGTGTTCAAGGATGTGGGAAAAATTCTCCATCATTTCATCCCGCTGTCGTGTGAGAGCTTGCTCAAGCAACAGATTGATAGAATCATCTGCTCCATCGTTTTTATTTTCTTCCATCATGGAGGGTTTATTGGGCGTGCGAGAGAGATGTTATTGAAGAGAGACAAACTCGAGACCCAACTTTCTATACTCGGACCTCGTCGGGGACATGCACTGAAAAAGAAACGATCAAGAGCAGCCTGCTCTGATACCATTGATCCAGATTATTTTCGGCACGAAATGAGAGCAGAGATATAATAAAGAAATGCTCAGAGATATTGCAGATATCCAATAATATAACAGAAATGTATCAGAGATGCAACCATAAACACAGAGATACAGTAATACACGATTTCTATTAATGAAATAAATGTACAGAGACGATAAAAATACAGAGTGAAAGACTCTCTAGAATGGTGGCAGCTTATCTCTAAGAAGAGATGTGACGGCTACTCGCATTCACAAGAAAATGATTACAATGAGGATCTGAAGGAATTTTTACAATAGACAGGAATTTCAAAAACCCTAGACATCCAAAAAACTAACCCTAGGAAATGAAGCGCCAAAAGTCATGTGGGCCCTGTTTGGGTAAGTTAGTACATCAACTTCCCGGGGTCGTAACTTTTGCATACGATATCCGTTTTAGGTGCATGATAGCCCATTGGAAAGGTATCATCGAGGAGATTCATTTTAGAGGCAGTATAGAAGGAACTTTCGTATTTCTCCCCATTTTCCCAAAAATGTCATTTAGGGCCTCAAAATAGCCCCAGAAGTTAAAAACTACTAAAAATAGTAAATTACCAAAATTGCCAGAAAATTGTTTTGAGGCAGTTGGAAAAGGTGGGTGGCCACCGATATCCACCTAGATCAGTTGTTCTCCTAGTTTTTAGTTTAGAGTTGAGCTATATAATCTATCTCCTTCTTCAAGTGAGGTTAAGGAGTAGATTATGAGTTCTCACTTCAGATTGTAATCACTTTTTCATTATTAATAAAATTATGTGTCTGAGGACACTTTGTCAACACTCGGCTCTTACACAGAAATTCATCAATTCGACATATTCATAACCCCACTGTATACAATCCACAAAATATAGAGCTAAATTGATTCAAATAAACTCAATAATTCATTTACATAGTTCTAGAGGAGAAGTTCTAAGAATACACAGAGTTTTAAAACACAAATCCACACCTCATTCAATCAATTCCAAAAACCAGACTAAAATCCTCCTAGTTCAAACTTACACACACAATATATCTCTTAATGTCTCAAAACTCTCTCTAAGCAACTCTGCAACCTCCTCTAAACTCTTCTCTCCCTTTCTCTAACTCTGTATGACTCTCTGATTTTCATTTTACAAAGATCATCATTATAATGATTCGGTTGAGATCCATAAAAGTTGGATCAAATCACCCATTTAAGGAAAGTATCCAATCTAAACCTAATATCTCTTATAAACCTAATATCTCTAATTCCTTCAACAAACCACTCGAAATAGTTCATTACATATCAAAGGAAATCAATCCTTACTACCTCCTAATTATGAAAACAAATCTCTATCTCATAAATTAAATTAAGGGAACCCACTCCCTTTAGTAAGTTTGGTAAGACCTTCTAGGTCTTGTTGACTTTGAAAGAAATGTTCTTACATTAAATTAAATCAGCATCAACAGAAAGAACACAAACACCAAATCAGCATCAACAGAAAGAACACAGATATCACATAGTTTGAGTCTCTGTTATTGAAGGTGAATACTCCAATTATCAAATCTTGGGTGTTATTATGTAGTTTGAATCATTAGCACCTGGTGTATGTAGGTCGGGAGAGTCATTGTTCAAATCGTTGTCGCATAATAAATCCCAATACTACCATCTTCCATTGCAATTACTCACATCTATGCATACATACTGTAAGAGATACATAGAATTGCAGGATGAATACTAGCATAGTTGAAACATCGCCAATCTCCAGTTGGAAGTCATGACCTTTAATTTTAATTATTAAGGTTTTAAAATTTATTAAAATATTAAGTGCCCAAATTAGCTAATAAAGGATTCCATATAAAAATTGCACATATGAAGTTTTATATATGTAAAAGTCAAAATAAAGGTAAGGTTTATTTTAAAAAGCGAGTCACTTGAAACCAAGGATAATCAAAGAAAATAAGAAGTACTATATTATCAAAAGGAAAAAGGTTTATCATATTATAAGTTGAGATATTAAATTAAAGAGAAGTATAAAGGATAAGTAGAATAAAAATTTCCAAAACTAAGATTATATGTGTGTGTGTGTGTGTGTGGATTTATTTAAGGAGTGTCTAAAAGTTTCTAAGTATTTAATTATTTAAGGATTTAAGAATGGATTTTAATAAAATAAAAGAAGGAAGTTTTTTTTAAAGGTTGTTCAATTTCATGTTACATATTATTTACACTAAATGAGAGTATTCAAGGAAAAGAGATTAACATCATTATCAGTGTGGACTATAAAAAAATTCATTAATATCAATTTGACAAACCAATGCTTAATTCCAAGGTCGAATATAATTGAAAGGGAAGATGTTTTTTGCAGGAGACAATATGAACTTAAGGACTTACAAGTGGCAATTGATGATTATGAATATATATTTGAATTCAATGTTACAACTATGTATAAAGAAGATATTGACATCATTCTCAGGTTACCCTGTTTTGAAAAACTAGGTACCTTCATCTTAAATATAGAGAAAATATTTTTGATGTTTCCCTATAAAAAGAAGAAGATGACACTTCAGGACATCACAATGAAGTCGGACTCAATAGTACCTTCATCAAAAGACCTTAAGACATCTCCAAGGTGATCCTTTAGGAAAATCAATGGTCAATATCAAAGATACAAAAATAATTAGATGGAGTTATCACATATAAAAATGAAGAAATTTCTCATTTAAAAGATCATAGTTCAAAATTACTTACTCGGATCAAGAAGTCAAAGGATACAAAATAGTGTGTTCATAAGTTGGAATAAGAAAATCAAGATCTCGAGAAGAAATTATCAGAAAAAGATGAAGAAAATTCTTAATTAAAGAACCTTAATCAAAGGTTGCCAGAACAAATCAAAGGACTAAAAGAGGAGAAAACAAAGAATCAAGATGAAAGAAGTCGAAAAATCTGAAAATAGAAAACTTACACGATTAAAGAATCATAATTAAAACCTACTTACACAAATCAATAAGCTTAAAAATGATAAGAAGTTGTTGGAAAATAAGTTAAAACAACTTATTGAGAAGGAAGTATAGAAATATTCAAATATAAAAACCCAAGTTGTGGAGAAAGGAATAAATACAAAAAATGCCAATCTAGTTGAACAAATGAAATATAGGATGTTCGAGTACAAAATATAGAAATTTCAGGCACGTACTTACTAATAGAAATTCAACTATCAACAAGGCAACACCAATGCATGAAGAAGGTAAAACACTAAAGGTAACACCAAAGAACACTACATCTACAATAACGAAAAGTCATGCTACAAAGACACCTTATTGACATCCTAATAACAAGAACATACACCTTAACCAATCAGTGTATCAACATCACTCAGAAGGAAAACAATTAATCTGTCTTTCGAACACTATTGATACCAACATCATTGAGTCTCATAATAACCATTCATATTGGGTATCACATAAGCACAATTGATCCGGATTTAGGATCGGAACGAACTGAATACAATAAACACAGAGATATGAAGAATAACACAAATATCCAGTGAACAATATCTTCTATTAAATAATGAAATAGGTTGAAACTGTAAAACTGCAGAACTGAAACTTGCTCAAATGGTGGTAGTTATCTCTGAGAAGAGATGTGGTTGCTATGCACATTCGTCTGAGCAGAATGGATTACAATGAGGCCTTAGAGGCTTTTTTTATGTTACTCATGAATGCCAAAACCCTAAACATCCAAAAACCTATCCCTAGAAGGTGAAACGCCAAAAGTCATCTAGGCCCTATGGGTAAGTTAGTGTAATTTGGTACCTCAACTTCCTAGGGTCGTAACTTTTGCATACAACCTCCATTTTAGGTGTGTGATAACCTATTGGAAAGGTCTTTCAGATAAATACACATTTCGCCGTCAAACTCTGACTCCATCTACATTTTGATTTTGGCGATCCAAAAAAACAACGTTTAGGGCCCCAAAATGGCCCCAGAAGTACAACAAGATGTGCTGACATGAAAACATACAAAATAAGTCCAGTCGATGGTGTAGGGATGCGGGTGTGATGTCATTGGCAAGTCCAACCACTTGACGACCTCTGCTAAAATCATGTTCTTCTGACTACCGTTGTCAACAATGAAATTAATCGAAGCCCCCTTGACCCACATCTACGAGTGAAAGAGGCGTTCCCATTCCTTTGGTTCTTCTATTTTGCTTGGCCAGACTTTGGTGGTAGTGATAGTGGCACTAGGTTCAACATCAATAATTCTCTTCCCTCCTTCAGGATTTGACTTAGAATCAGAATCGACCTCTGACTCGAAAGCCTTCAGCTCGGCTACGAGGGACTGCTTGGAGCGACATTCTTCGTTGTTGTGCCAAGGAATTTTATGGTACTCACACCATTTTCCCATGTCCTTCTTAGTATTCTCGTTGCCCTTCTTGTGTTGCAGCTTGGCCTGGTTGTCCTTGGGGCGACCATCTCAACTTAGTCCCTTTTTGTGTGGGTTGGGGCTGCCTTTTCCCTGCTTCAACTGTGCGGGGTTTGCAAATCCAAACTCTCGTCGTTTCCGCTTAAATTTTTGTTTGATCTTGACAGCGTATCTATAATTCGTTCCCAATGAGATGATGTCCAGGAAATCCATTTCTGTTTGAATGTATCTATGCAAACAACCACAATATTTGAGCACTAAATGATGCTTAGAGTCTTTGATACCCAATTTGGAGCGTAGGGTATGGAAAATATTTTTGAAGTCTGGTACTGTATGGTCCCTTTCTTGACATAGGGTGGTCCATCTGGTGTACTGATCCTCGTAGCTTCCAATAGGGTAGTATTGTTCTTTAATGGCGTCCCGGAAGGAATCCCATGTAGGGGCCACCACAAATATTGTAGATTCCTCCACGACCCTTTTCTCAGAGTAAGTATCCCACCAGTGTTTAGCATGGGGAACGACCTTGAGGAGTGAAAGAGTGATATTTTCCCTATCAAAAAAATTGTGGACCAAAAAATATCCTTCGAGCAGATTCAACCATTTATCTACAACATCTGCATATATCAGTCCTTCAAATAATGGAATATCAAAATTTACCTGTATCTTGAAGGGGGTTGCATGGTCACTTGATGAAGATGCTTCTCTCGTAGGCAACCATTGAAGGATCTGCACGAAGTTGTCCATAATTTCGTTCCTTTGTTGCATGAGGGCTTCCTCGAGCAACATTTTAATAGGATCTCCTACTCCATCATCTTTCTTTTCGTCTCCCATGGGTTGTTGTCGGGCTCGGTGCGACCGATCTTGTAATGGCTTGATTGGTTTGAGTCCCAACTTATTGTACCCAGACCTTATCGGGGACATGCACGAAGAAAATAAATGAATAGTAGACCGCTCTCATACCACTGATCTAGATTTAGGAGAAGAATGAACTTATTAAAAGACTAAATACAATAAACATAGAGATATGAAGAATAACACAAATATCCAGTGAACAATATCTTCTATTAAATAATGAAATAGGTTGTGTTATCACTATAAGTCGCCTTCAAATTGCATTGAATTTAAGCCTATTACCCATCATTTTATATGTCACAATGAATAATTTTAAAGGGGGTCGAATGGGTGCAAACTCAAGATAATATCGTTCTAACTCAGAAAACTGGACCAACATGCACAAGCAGGTGAGGTCTTGATTAACTTATGTTAGTAAGTTGTAGTAAGGGTGAGTAGGGGGAATAACTAGAGAGAATAATGTAGAGGTCTGCTATGGACATCCGGTCTTCTAGCAGCCTAAGGAGGAACAACTCAGAAAACAAGATCCTCTTGGATTCAAAGTTTCAGAAAAGGCTAAAGAGCGTTACAACAGAACTGCAATCGAACCTGCATTACAATATGGCCATAACAATCCATATGAATCTTTCAATCATGGAAACTCCAACATTAGAGGTAAACAAGATGGAAAATAAGTTGACTTAGATTAAACCAGAAGTCTCAAATCCTGTTACATAACCAGAAAACCAGAAGCTTCATCAAAAGTTTACAATATGGGAGCCTAGCTCAACCATCGACCTCGACAAAATATCAAAATGGATCCTATATACTCAGAACAATTCACCACTAACAACATAGGCGTGCTCGAGTCTCTGCATTCAAGGCTTTACGTCTGCATGTTCTCTGGCAGACTGCGCATGTAGTCTTCTGTCAGACGCGAGATTCTATTAGACGCAATCGTGTTTCAGAAGGGACCTGCAGAAGAGCCGACTTGTTGATGGTCCTTCTGGCTTTCCATTTAAGGAGTGAGACGAGGTTTCACCAACCTTCCTCACCTTCATTAATTTTCTTCATTGGGATCATGTATGGCCCAAGTCAAACTCGGTACCTGGAAGACGTGGCGGCCTCTCCTTGGTTGTTTGTTGCTTCGTTGGACCTTTGCAGAGGAAATTGGCTAGCGAACATGGATAGAGCTGACGAGGCTGAGGTGATGGGCGTGATTGGCAGGCTATTGGGTATGCGTGGGCATAAAAAATGTTAGCACTGAGGTGTAAATGTGCGGGGTGACGCGACGCAGGGAGAGGACGTGGTGGAAAAGGGGAAGATTGTGGTGGTGTGAGTGGAGAACAGAGGAATGCAATAGGCCAGGATGGCGATGAGTGGAGGACAAGTGTGAGGGAGCAAGAGGTGTAAGTGGGGTCAATAGCATAGGTGGAGGCAACATGGGAGGGGAAGTGGAAGACACATTTCAGGAGGTGAGAGAGGGAGTGGGAGTGGGAGATTTGATAGGCAGGGAAATGGGTGAGTGGAGGACGGGTGTTGGCAGGAGAGCGAGGCGGTAAGCGGTCTAGCTCGGAGGGGGGGGTTGTGGTAAGTGGTTTAGGGAAAGGGGGGTCTGAGTTGATGAGGAGGTGCCATGTTAGTGGGTGGCCCGCACCCAAAA
>SNQJ01S0018738.1:150486-179591 GCA_010110895.2 Picea sitchensis
CTCACAGACGTGAGTGAAAGATTGGCCCAGATGATTCAGTTTATATCATAACATTGTTTCTTTGCAGGTTGATATCAGATGATTGTTATGAAGATTGTATGACAGTAGATGTATACTATTGTGGTGGATGTGTTCCACTATTCGTGACTATACATTACTGATCAAGTACTTATTTTCTACTTGGTGTGGTAGTGTACCACTAGATTGTAGTTATGTACTACTACGGATAGAAACTGTTTTGTTCTATTTTGTTCTAATTGCCTTGAAGACTATCAAGCAGTTTATTGGAAATAAGTATCAGCCAAATGAATGATGAATAGAGATTTTCCAGACAGAAAATGGTTTAGAACATTTACTCTTCTAGATTAGAAGAATGGATCTTGTATCATTCTATGGAGTGAGCATCATGTCTAATTACTCACATAGAGTATGGTTTCGAGAGATGATGCAGCTGATGATGATGATGGTGCTCATGATCTAGTCTATATCACTATGTTGATCCTACCGAGTGAATGGTATGTTTTGTGCTCAAAGACCATTACCTGTAATACCTCCCTAGCTAAGAGGGAGTGTTGATATTATGGTAGCTGCGGGAAGTATTTACCTCCACGTGTAAACCTAACAAGGATAGAATACTCCAGGGAGCAAGAAAAAACCCTAATGAGTTGGATAATAACCCTAGAACACTTGTCGGCTCAAGAAGATAATTTATATTAGGTTATTAGCCTCCAAGAGAAGAAGTCGGCCAAAAATAATATTATATACTGAACAGACAGATACCCAGAATGAGAAGTCGGCCCTGGCAGTTAGCCAGAATTAGTATAAATACAAGAGGCCAGTTCTCATTCTGGTAGGCAGTCTGAGAATTGCAGTGCCCAGTCTTGTGTGCACTGCAGTTGCCCAGTTTCTACGCAGGTTTGGAGGAGAGTTGTCGTTGCAACTGTTGCAGCTAGCAGTTACGCTTGGACTATCTCTTGGCTAGGGTTTGGACTATCTGATCATCTCTTTGTGATGCACTATCCTTGGGGAAAGGTGCACTACCCTTTATTTGGCTATCTAGCCTAGGGTTTGCTTCCAGAGTGATTCTCTGTCAAGGTTAAGGTGCTCGGAGGGTGGCTTCGGCCTATGGTTGGGTGACAAGGGTATTGTCAATGGTAAAACGAGCACACATCTTTCATATTCTAACAAAGGTCACGTATCTTAATGAAATGGAACCCTTGTGTGGGTATATATATGGCCCTCATTCTTAGTTGCAGTCATTCATTCTCATATCACATTCATATTTATCCATTATATTTATCCTTATGGATCTCTCTATTTTATCCTATTTAAATTGGATATTTTTATAGTTGTCAAACAAGTTGTTTGCCACATTTTGAGGATTTTCTCGCATCAACATGCTAGTATCAAGGAAAAACCAACATGGTACCTTGTTGGTAGTTGGTGGCAAGTCAATCTTGGGTTTTATCCAATATTTTTTTTTAATCAAAACAAGATAAACCCTTTTTTTGGTTATTTTCCTAAGGTCTGAGTTGTTGTATAGATACTTCATCTTCAATCTCTAAGTGATAAGGGACTTATGATGTCCATAATGTCATATAATGGTCCCTAAACACAAGATGTTTCATACTAGCCCAATTCATGCACTAAACTATACCCCAAAATCCACTTTTCCTTTAGCGTATTTTCTCGTTCCTCTACCGATTCTTGTTTTTTTTCTTGATTCTTTTTTTGGTAACATAACCAAAATTAAAAAAATAAAAATAAATAAAATAGAAAAAAGATTTCACTTTGAAAACAAATTATACATACATTATCAAATACAACGTTACAATGATTACAATACAAACAAAAAATTGAGGTCTTTTCTAATTCCAGTTTTTCATTTTTACGTACATTCATAACACTTAATCCACAATCTTCCATATTTATTGCATTATCCACAACAAGTCATTGCCATTTTTTGGTTCAATAACCTTCTCTTTGTCATCCCTTTTATTCCACAAACAACCCTCATATTAATCTTTCAAAATCCTTCCACATGTTTTATGCATTTTGCAGCCCATCCTTTTTTCATCCACATTGTGTTTGTAGATAGCAAATCGGATAAAGCCAATCTTGTCTAGGTCACTTTCAGATGAGAAGTTGGGGTTTTTGAAAGGTAGATAGATTCAGGATGCCATTGGAACGGTTCATGAATGCCTCCATAGCATTAAAAAAAAGAATTTAAAATCTCTAGTTTTGAAACTGGATCTTCATAAGGCCTATGATTGCATAAATTGGGACTTACTAAGGATGATCCTAATTCAAGTTGGTTTGGGTATTAGGGTGACCAATTGGATTATGAGTTGCATTGTCTCCTCATCCTTTGCGGTTGTACTAAATGGAGAGGCCAAAGATTTCTTCAAAAGTGGAAGAGGATTACAACAAGGATGCCCTTTATAACCACTGCTATTTATTTTGGTAATGGAAGGACTAAGCCTTTTATTAAAGGAAAGCCAACGTGAAGGAAATTTGACCGGAGTCAAAGTATCTAGAACTATAAGCATTCTCCACATTTTGTTCATAGATGATGTAATAATTATGACAAAAGCTACTATGAGTGAATGGTGGGAGATATATAAGATCTTTAAACTTTTCTTACCGGCTTTGGGTCTTCAGGGAAACAGATCAAAAACTATTATTCTTCAAGAAGGATTGTCGGAACTGGACTTAACTCCTTACAAGTCTCTTTTTCCTTTTACTTTTTCTAATCTCTCAACTGGTTTTAAATACCTTGGTTATCACTTAAAGACTGGGTCGCAACGAGTAGAAGACTGGAGTTGGATGTTGAAAAAAGTGGAGAAAAATATATTGGTGCTATAGGTGGTTGTCATTGGGTGGGCATTATACTTTATTAAAGTCTGTCTTAGAAAGCCAGCCTGTATACTAGATGTCCCTGGTGGCCATTCCCTTCACTGTTTTAAATAATATGAGAGAAATGATGTTTAACTTTCTTTGGAAAGGAAAAAGTGAATCAAACCACTATCATCTCTACAAGTGGGAACTTCTTACATTACCCAAAAAATATGGTGGTTGGGGTCTTCGAAATATTTTTTATTTTAATAGAGCCTTGGTTGTGAATTCACTCTGGTGAGTACTGATGCATGACAGAATTTGACATAAAGTTATAAAAGACAAGTACCTTCCTCATACTACTATTAAAAATTGGTTTAGATCCCCAACTTTCCATTAGAAGGCAACTTCAAGAATCTGGAGTGGTTTATTGAAATCAATCCACTTGATCACACATTGGTTGAGTTGGACTCTGAGCTCGGGTCAAATCATTGCACTTGGTAGAGACACAATCTTAAGGATGGGAGATAAGTCTTTCCTCTCCTTTAATCTTCTGTCAGAATTAAGCCATCGAAATATAAATTCTCTCTCACAGGCTAGGAGGCTTATTGATCAACAACCCTCTTCATCTATTTGGATCAGCAGTACTGAGGTGGGATTTTCATGGGTCACAACAACAAAATGGGACCCGTTTAGGGGGTCTCTTATTGATTATGGATCCTACTTACAGGATATAAAAGATGAACTGATGTGGATTGGTGGAGATAATTCAGGATCTCTCACAGTTAAAAATACTTATTTGGCTTTATTATACACACGGGGTCTATCGAGAATTAGAGGGTGGAGACAAGCAGTCTGGAAATGGGGCATACAACTAAAAATAAAACATTTTATCTGGTTGGCAGTGGAAAAAAAACTTTTAACTTGGGATAATCTTCAACTAAGAGGCTGGGAAGGACCTAGTCATTGCCATCTTTGTAAACAAGACACTGAAAATATAAATCACCTTTTCATTCACTGCTCATTCACCAAATCCGTCTGGGAGAGAGTAGTTACTGATCAGAGATTTAAAAATTGTTGGAAAGAGAATACAAGACTACTCCCTCCGATTGTTTCAAGAACTGGGTAGAGGACAATTTTGTCCCTTCTATGATAGTTGCTCACATTTGTTGGTTCATTTGGTTAGAGAGGAACAAAGCAATATTCGAGGAGACTACTCCCTCTATCCACTCAATGATTTACATGACTCTGGGTTTACAAAAAAGGTTCTTGGCATCTCATAAATGTGGCCCACCACGAGACATATTGATTACTCAACACAAGAATACAACCATTGCTTGGTTCGATGGGGCTACTCAGCTTGATGGCAATCAATGTGGAGTTGGAGGAGTCATAAAAACTCCAGAATTAACTGTATTTAGATGGGTTTATAATTGTGGAGGAGGCACAAACACAAGAGCAGAGTTATTGGGAGTATGGGCAACTCTCTTGTTGGCATCACATTTGTCTTTTCATAGACTTCAAGTTCTGGGTGATTCTAAAGTTGTTATTGATTGGCTATCCAACAGAGGTAGACTCCAGGCAAGTGCAATTGAGGGCTGGAAATCCACCATCAAGGATTTAATTAAACATTTTCAAGCCATCAGTTTTGTGCACATCTACAAGGAATTTAAAATGGAAGCATATCTTCTTTCTAAGCAGGCATTAAGGGAACTGGAAGGCAGAATCACATATTACCTTTGGATCAATGGAACTGAAGGTCCCAGGTGACATCTCAGTCTTTACTAGTCTTTAGCCTTCTTATGTTCTTTTCAATTTTTATCAAGTTTTTCTTAGACAATTTACTGCCTTCTGATCCAGATTTTGTATTTTGAAGAATCTTGTCTAGAACCTTCCGGTTTTCTTTATTATGGAAGTCGCTATTGTATAAGGGAAACTGTGGTTAGTTTCTTAGTGACTCTTTTTGGTCAGATAATCATATGTACCGATCCTAGATATGGATTTAAAGATGTAAACAAATTATATTCACTAATATAATTAAACAAATTTTCTATTGAAAAAAATCTACATTATATTTGTGTCCAAATTGATACTATTATAACAACGAAACGTGCTTGAAATAGAACAATAATAAAATAAAATATTTTTAAAAGCATGAGCATTTACCAAAATATAAAGTGGGGGCACTTATACACTCAAATAAATAAACATTTACCATATAAAGTGGGGCACTTACATACTCAAATAAATAAGCATTTACCAAAATATAAAGTGGGGGCACCTTCAAAGTTTGATGGGAGTAACACTTTTCTAATACAATATCCCTTTTTAAGACAATTCTAGTATTCCTTTTTAAGACAATTCTAGTATTTCATTAAAAGATAAGTTTGATTAAAAGACAAGGGAATCTCTACTATTTAAGGACTTATTTCACATAGGTGGTTTTGTATAAAAAAACAATGAATTAAATACTAAAATATTATCAAAATAAGAAAATAGGTTTAATGGTATAGATAGAAATGTTATGTTTATCTAATTAATTTTAAACATATTAATTATTTATTTAAAAATTTATTTAGAATATGTAGCCTTGTACAAAATAAAATCAATGAATTAAATACTAAAATAATGAATTAAATATTAAAATATCATTACAAAACTACTAGGTTTAATGGTATAGATAGAAATGTTATGTTTATCTAATTAATTTTAAACATATTAATTATTTATTTAAGAATTTATTTAGAATATGTAGCCTTATACAAAATAAAATCAATGAATTAAATACTAAAATAATGAATTAAATATTAAAATATCATTACAAAACTACTAACTCTCATAGGATCCAAAAATAAATTTACTTGCATAAATAAAAATGTCATGTTTAAATACACACAATCATCTTTATACCTTACAACATAACCTTGTAGTGTTTTTCTAAAAAACTACAACATGTCACAATAGTAAGACACACATGGTGTCTTGAATTACAAGTTCAATGTAGTATTTAAGAGAATTTTATGGCTTCTTATTACTTTAAGAAGAATAAAATGAATGGTGACCTTAAAAAACTAATTTAAGGTCTTTTACACAATGTGTGATGCTTTGTAGTTAAAAATAGATTTGTAGTGACCATGCCAAAATTTAAAAGTAATAGTAGAAATCAACTTATATATTTGGTAGCTTGCTTGTGTGTATATGGTATTCAACTTGCAATAATGTAAGCCAACTTGTGCTCATCACAAGACTCCTACACATATGGAGATCAACATAAACTTGTAAACGTTAATAAGAAATTATGGTAGTTGACTTGTGTATATGGAAATTGATTTACATAGACAATAATTAACCTAGATTCATGATAGATTATCTAAATATGAATATTTGGGATAAACATTTAAATACAATAAACGTTTTTTAGAGTAACATTGTGTGTACTCTTGAATTTTTAATCGTGCTTAATTTTTTTTTGACAAGAATTGAGAGATAAATTATATTAATAAAAAATGTGTGGCCAAAGCACACTGGGAAGTACAAAATAAACATCAAGTTTCTTCTTCATATCCATCATCCATAACAGTCCTGCTACTAGCCTATATTTTCTTATGTCTACCCGACCTTTACAAAAATTCAGTGCAATCCAATTTTTTTGTGTATAACTACAATAAAAGACACCTAAAATACATATAATTTTGTAATACATTGACTACATGGCTGGTTGGTTTGACTAGGTTCTTCATCTTCCATTTCCTCTTCCTGCGCTGGCTGGTTCAAGTCAAATATGGATTGTGTTGTTGTTCGGTATGAACTACTACTAGAGGGAGAGTCCACTAGGGTTGGGGGAGATGACACCCTCTGAATCTGCAATTGTTCCACCTGACTTCTAATGGCATCCAATTCATCATGTTGCTGGTGCATGACTTCATGCAGCTAGATAAGAATGTCAAGAATTTGATTGAATCGGGCTGAGAGAGAGTGGTAATCTATCTGAAGTTGTTGTGCTTCCTGTTCTAGAACATCCAAAGTGGAGACCAGATCCTGAATGGTGGAGCTACGTCGAGACAATGCTACAGAGTTAACTCCTAGAGTTAGTTGGCTATGATGATATGTCTCACCTCCTTGAATTATCAGAGAGATAAAAGGTCGTGAAATCCTGAATGTTGAATGAATTTGAGACTTCAGATCCGCCTCTTCCCATGCAAAACTAGTCCCAATTATCTAATGTTTATTAGCTCTAGTGAACCCATGCAAAAACTTCCTCCAATTGTCATATGTGAATGGAGATGAAAGGACTCTATTGCCTACCCAAACATCGACATTCCAGGGAGCCCATGAAGAATGTAACCACCTCCCCTGTGATATAATTTTTGCTTTATCTATGGAATTTCCCAAGAAGAGAGTTCTCAATACATCCTTGTGCCATAAGATTTCGTCGTCACATGCATAAAATCATGTTGCCAAATGGATGCCATAGAGAATCGGTACCACCATATCCATGAATCAAATGTCTTCCCAAAAAAGGACTACTACGCCCAATGCAAACAAGGACCCCAACTCACTGGCACGATTGCTCGCGAACGTGGATGATGTATTGACCCAACATTTATCTCTAAATACACTGCATCAGAATGCCCTTCCATATTAATTAGAGCGTACCATGTCCTGTATATCCCACCTTACACGAACGAGGAATGTGTGAAGGTGATATAAGGAGAGAAACCATAAAATTGGAAGTGAAGATCTAAGGGAATTCACCCTTCTGTGAAATCACGAGAATTGTGACTTGACACCCATGAGACATGCAATGTTTGATTTGTGTGAATCATTTATTATGGGATTTGATGTTGGGACAAACTCACATTGACAATTATGACCCCTTTTGGGATTGATACTGCTATGTTGGCTTGTGAATCAACTAAGCAGTTATTCTCTCTTTTAACATGAAAAAACAAAACCTTGGGAATACTTGCAATTTCAAATTTGATTTTTTTAATAATATTGCTAGGGTGTGCATTAGGAAGGGCCCCTTTAATCAAGCTCTATATGGTATTCTTTAAGTCCCCCACAATGATTAGTTGTTGTAGTTGTAACCCCTTAGCTAACTACACTCCCTTGAAAAGGGCATGTTCTTCTGCTTGATTATTAGTCGCTTGTCCCAAACTCCATGAGTACTTTATTTCTTGATTTCCCCTTAGGTCAAGGATGACCCCTCCCGCACCTGCCACCCCGAATCGTGCTTAATTTTAAGGTTCATGCACACGTATGGATGTGGACATGGTGTGTTGTAATATATAAGGAAAGTATTGTAAGATGTTTCTCTAAAGTAAATTGTCAAGTATTCACTACCTATCGAGAGAATAAATGTCATGTCATACATTAAGGTTAATGCCATTCCTAACATGACTTAATACTTATGAGAACCCTTCATGATCCGAAATCGGATTCAGAAGCCTGTCAGGGCATGAAAAATGCTCAAAAATGAAAGTGCTCAGAATCCGACGAAACCAACACCATTGCGTCCGTCTCGTTCTCATGATTCCGGCTGTATATTTACTTTCGCAAACAGAGTCCGTATGGAGAAGTTATTGCGATCTGTTCACCGAGCCAAACAGGTAAAAAAGAGGATGCTGACTGGGCAGGCCGTATAGCTGACGTGGCAGAGGCCGTACAACTGACGTGGAAGAGGCCGTACAACTGACGTAGGTGACCGTACGATGACGTGGCAGCTGAGTTGGCAGCGCTGACGTGGCGGTTTGTGATTGGTCGAATGTGGTCGAGTTAGATTGTGACACGTGGCATTATTGTGGACGAATGAAAAGGTGCCACGTGGCCCAATCATGGGTTGCCACGTGGCACCCCGAAATTGGCTTTCTGGTTTGTTAACTAAAATTTTATGGAGGCCGCGGGGTTCGACCCCCGGACCTCCCCAACCCTACAAGCGCTTTAACCAAAGTCCGAACTGCCAACACACCAAATGATTGTTACTTGTTAACTATACGAGTTTCAATTAATTTGAAATCATTGTTATTTGGTGGTCGGCGGGGGTCCGGGTTGGGGCTTAGCCCCAGCCCCCGGTCACACGAACCTTTCACAGGACCTTACCCTCTGCTAATATACATGTGACCCTTCGTATGTGATGGTTGGGCGCGTTTTACAATTGTGGTTTAAAACCACGGTGTTATATGTGTTTTAAATATGACCGTTTTAAAATAGAGCGCGGGGTTATATATAACCATTTAACATTTATGGTTATGGTTTAATACAAATGGAGCGCGGGTATATGCGAATGGATTAGCCCATGGTTCAACGGTTATACAGTTGGCGGGGTGGTTTAACGGTTAGGCCACGGTTTTAAAAACCGTTACCATGTGACCAGTGCCAGCGAGAGGGGTGGCCCATGCGTAGCCCAAGGGCTAGCGCGTGGCCACATGGAACCGATATGACCTTGCCAAGGGGGAGGCCGCGCCCAGGAGAGGGGGATAAAGGCCAATATAACTATATTATAGTTTATAAGTGGGTTTTTATAACCACTTTCATTAATTTTAATGTAATTTAACTCCTCTTTAATGTAATTGGGGGTTATTGGGCTTTTTTAGAGCCTAATTTTTGGGAGGAAGTTGGAGATTGCTAACCAACTTTCCCACTATTTAACCAAGGCCATTTTGAGGCCAAGGGAGAGCTTTTGGAGAGCTTTTGGACGGTTTTGGAGAGCAGAGATGCTGAGGCAAAGCCAGGTCTAAGCCAGTTGGAGGCAGGGAAGTTGTTGAGGAGGAGATGCTGTCGGACGATTTCTGAGAGCTCGGGACATCCGTTTCAGGTGCCGTAAGTTGTGCAAGATTCTAGAGATCTGGGCGAACATGACCAGATCAGTCTGGAAGCCATTCGGCATTGTAAAGATGTACTAATAAGCTTTCGAACAGAAATAAAAAAGCCTCCCTCACAGAGAAAAGGCCCGGAGACGTAGGCAAAGTTGTGCCGAACTCCGTTATCAACCTGTGCATTTATGGTTTGATATTTTTCATTGCATTTCAGATCTGAAATTATGTTAATGGCTGTATAATGCATTTTCTTTTCTCGCTCTTTCGTTAAGTTTCCCAATGGTCAATTAATTCATGCAAATAAAAACTCAACCATAAGTCATTTCGAAAAATCCTGATGGATCAAGTGGTATCAGAGCTAGTTGACGTTTGGAATTGAGTTTGCATGTTAACCAAGGAAGAACACATCTCAAGGAGGAAAATGGTATCTACAGGAGGACTTTCTCAAGACGAGAAGGATTTCAGAGATTCGGTGTTTGCCATGGCCGAGATGGTGAAGGTGTTGTATGAAGACTACTTGGAACGAAAGAGCACGGTTCAAGTGAAAGCTTCAAAGAACAACAAAAGGAAAAGAAGCATTGAAGGAAGTGCCTTCTACATCTATTTGAGACAACATATCTGAGGTATGCAGTGAAGGTTACTCATCAAATTTTTCCCATACTCATCAAGTTGGTTTTGGTGAATTGAAAACACACAAAAGGTGTAGGTTTGAGAATAACAAAAGATAGGTTATAAAGAAAAGGAAAAGAGACATGGGCATTCGAGGTCAAGGCATTATGAATCTAATGAGGGTTGAGAAACTGATACCCAGGATTGAGATATGAAAGAGGGACAGTAGTCTTCAAGATGGAGTTCCCAAAAGCGAGAAAGGTAAAGTAAAGCTTGAAATGGCCAACTTAAAACATTGAGAGAACACTTCACAAAAGGAAATGGTATCACTTCGAGGTTGTGGTAGTGAATGCAAGTAGTCTCCAAAGAAAGGTGAAGATCAACATGGAAGGTATAATGGTCATGTTTTTATTAATTCTCCTTTTGATTATAACAAGCACATAATCAGTAAGCCGAGGACTTGGTGAGCTTGTTCCGTGTACTTGTGTCGTTCACTTTTAAGCATTTGTTGTTTTGTAGGTGTTGGAAGAGACAAAATTTGAACAGGAAACCTATGTCGACCAGGAAGGAAACCCGACGTGGGTTCCAGATCCCTATGGAAGAAGGAGAAGGTTTGGGGTTTGTACTTAAAAGGCTTCGTTATGCGTTTTTTGCAGCAAGAGTGGTCATCAAGAGGCTAGTTGTTGGAGCTTAATCCGGAGCTTCGTCAAAAGAAGGGAAAAAGGATTTTTGCATGCACTTACGAGAAGGAGGAGGATTACCCGGCCAAAACAGAAGAACAGAGTGAAGGAAAGAAAGCGATCACTTGGTTGCCAGTGGATGTCTCGGCTTCGTGTGTTTTGCTTCCCACGAATGTAATCATCTTTTGGGGACGGGGAGCAGGCGGGCCTATCGAGGAAGCATTAGGTAACCTTTGGGGACCAAAGGTCTTATTGATGGGAGGTGTGATCTGAAATGGGATTGAGAGCACGTGGGGGCTTGAAAAATGCTCGAAATGAAAGTGCTCGAAATTCAAAGAAACCAACACCATTATTATTAAGGTCTGCGTTCTCACGATTAGGTATATTTACTTCATAAGCGAGGAGTCATTATGGAAGTTATTAACGATCTGTTCATAGAACCAACCGGGTAAAAGAGGATGTTGCGGGGCCGTGCGGTACGTGGCGAGAGGCCGATACCGGTGGCGTGGGAGGCTTAAGATACTGATGATGTGGCGGTGAAGTTGGCAGCCAGCCAGCGTGGCGGTTTGTATTAATTGAATAATTGAGTTAGATTGTGACCATTAGCATTGTGTGGGCGAATGAAAAAGGTGCCGGCGTATCATGGAATTTTCACGTGGCACCGAGGAGTAGCTTTGGTTTGGTAACTAAAATTTTATAGGAGCCAGGGTTCTGACCCCCAACCACACAAGCGCTTTAACCAAAGTCCGGTACCAACTTACACCAAGCGATTGTTGCTTGTGTATCTGAGTTTCAATTAATTTGAAATCGGTTGTTATTTGGTGGTGTGGGGTTGGGGCTTAGCTGACCAGTCACCTGAGCACTCACTACCCGGGACCTTACCCTCCAGATTAAAAGTGGCTACAGGTGGTTTATACCGACTCTATGCTATGCCATGTGACCCTTAATGATGGTTGGTAGCGTTTTACAATTGTAGTTTAAAAATACGGTGTTATATGTTTAAATATGACCCGTTTTAAAATAAATGAGGGTTATATAACTCATTGCTTTTGTTATAGTTTATGGTTTAATACAAATGGAAGCCTTGGTATATCAAACGGATTAGCCATAGTTCAGCAGTTATCGGTTAAGCGGGGTGGATTTCTGATTGAAACCACCAGTTTAAAAAGCAATTCCTTGTGATGATGGCAGTGAGAGGGAAATTGTACAGTAGCCCAAAGTGGCATTAATATAAACCGATGTAACCTTGCCAAGGGGGGGGCCGTGCCCAGGAGAGGGGGGATAAAGGCCAATATAACTATATTATAGTTTATAAGTGGGTTTTATAACCACTTTCATTAATTACTTGTAATTTAACCCCTCTTTAATGTAATTGGGGGTTATTGGGCTTTTAGAACCCTAATTAGCTGGAGGAAGTTGGAGTTGTAACCAACTTTCCCGCACTATTTAATCAAAGACCATTCTTTTGAGAGACCCGAGGGAGCTTTGGACGGTTTTAGCGGAAGGAATCTTTGAGGCAAAGAAACCGGTCTAAACCGGTTGAATTTGAGTTGTTGAGGAGGTCTTCCGGTTGATTTAGAGCTTCGGGACAGCATCAGGTTCGAATGTAAGTTGTAAGATTCTGGTCACGGTGAACGTGACCGGATCAGTGCGGAAGGAAAGCCGATGGGCGTTGTGAGATGTGCTATTAAAACTGGAACGAAATAAAGCCTCCTCGGGAGAAGGGCGGAATGAACTGAGGTTGATGTGGAACTCCGTTGTCGGCATACCGTGCGTTGTGGTTGTGTTTTTCATTGCATTTCAGATGCGCGAGATTATGTTGTGGTATATTGCATTTTCTTTCCAAGCTCTTCGTTTATGTTAATGGCTGTATAATGCATTTTCTTTTCTCGCTCTTTCGTTAAGTTTCCCAATGGTCAATTAATTCATGCAAATAAAAACTCAACCATAAGTCATTTCGAAAAATCCTGACGGATCACTTCACTACCTATCAAGAGAATAAATGTCATGTCATACATCAAGGTTAATGTCATTTATGGCATGACTTAATACTTATGAGAACCCTTCTATTTTATGGGATAAAACATACTACATTTTTGGGGTGAATTCAAACCCGACGGGGATAATATCACGACATGACCTTAACCAACCAATCAAGCCCTCTATGATTGTGTTATGTTGTAATAAATTTCCAATTAATTTATACCATATAAACATTTTAGATTAAAAAAATGGAACTTTAACTCAATGTCTTAACACATTAAAATATATAGCAACTCTTAATATTGCCTTGAAAATAGGTTGAAAATTTTATTTACTTGATGAAATTTAACCATCATTTAGCATTAACTTAATAATAACTCATAAGTTCTCCATTACTACAATGTTGGTCACCAAACTTGTAAACTTTTGAGGTTAGTTGATCAATCTATATAGTTTTGGTTGACTTGTCCCATATTAGGTTGATCCAAGTTAAGCTATTGAGTTTTAACATTTTGTAACTCTACCATAGAGCTAAGTGGGAAATTGAGTAAGTGCATGCCTTCTATTATTTCATAAAATTGAAAGTTTTAGGGCAACTATGAAGTTTGTAGAGCAATATGGACAAAATGGGATCCTAATGGGGGGCATGCTAGTCATTGAGGCCACCTAGCTAGTCGAAATTGTACATATTAGTATTGATGATGTTGAACTAGAATTAATATGGATAAAGACATTAAGCCAGGGTTCTCGACCTTGTTTGTATATTTTCTACTAAGTGCAACAAAAAAATCCAAGTAGTTTCAAATGAAAGGATTGAACTCTATAAGGAAAAACAATAGGTGTCATGTGTTGGTGGTTATATAGTGTAAACATTTGTCATATTGAGCTAGTTCCTATGGGTGAGGAGTAGTGATGAGGATTATGATTTTGACATGTAGAGATAGTGTGTATTTATGAAGATATTTGGGAGATTTTGATACAACTTTCCTTGTAAATGTGGGGTATAGATAATTCACCCCACTCTTATAAGTGTGGATATGTGGATGAGTTGTAAACATGTGCTTTTGTAATATATTAGAATGGAGTGAAAGTGTACATTTGTAATGGGTGCCAACCCTCACTTTGAACAATTCATTGAATTAAAGTTAATCAAACTTTTATAATTAAATATATATATGCATTTCATGCCAACTCTCATAACTTTGTAATCTTGTTTTCAAGAAAAATTTTAGATAATTTTTTTAACTCATAGGTGGAATTTGGAGATTTGAAATTTTTAATGGACGAGTTTTTTTTACAGAAGAAGTTTACTATTGTTTATTATTGTTAGTCCATTATTTATTAAAAAAAGATAATTTTAGAAACAAATTTTAACTCATAGGTGCTGTTTGTTATTGTTAGTCCATTATTTATTAAAAAGCAAAGAAAATTTTAGAAACAAATTTTAACTCATAGGTGAAATTTGGAGGTTTGAAATTTTTAATGGAAGAATTTTTTCTATAGGAGTTTACTATTGTTATTGTTAGCCGACTATTTATTAAAAAACAATTATCCTAGCTAGCCCACTATTTATTAAAAAACAATTATCCAACAAACAATTAGCGGACCTGTAGTTATGAAGGAGGGCCCTGAAAAACTATTTTCACCCTCTACAATTCGATTTGAACCCTTCATTCGCCCCCGATATGCACGAATGGAGGTTTTTGTGAGTTATTTCGCCCTCTATCTTCTTTGGAAATGGAGCTAACAAATGCATTCGCCCTCATTTGTGTGGTTTGAAATTAGTTTTTACTCAAAAATGCTCACAGTTCGTGGATTGAACCCTTCATTTGCCCCCGATTTACAAGAATGGAGGTTTTTGTGAGCTATTTCGCCCTTTATCCGTCTTGGAAATGGAGCTTACAATTGCATTCGTCCCGATTTGTGGTTTTAAATTTTATTTTATTCAAAAATTGACCAAAGATCATGGATTCATGGAGGATGAAGAACGATTCCGCCCTATATAACACCTGCCCCTAGCTTATTGAACAGCCTGAGATGCATGCACAGTTCGGATTGAGTCGGATTTAATCTTTACATTGTGAAGAATGCAATTCAGATTTCAGTGTTGATTTGTTGACGTTCCTTGCAGCCGCGCCGCGTGGTTGTGAAAGGAAGAGGCCCAGTGGACACAGAGGTAGGTTATCTATGGTCGCGGCCTAACCATAACCTCTGAGAGAATGTTACTATTATTTTTTTTTTAGGAAATTCTGACTATTTAATGCATTTCTAATTTGCTCCGAGAGAATGTTACTATTATTTTTTTTTATGAAATTCTGACAATTTAATGCATTTCTAATTTGCTTTGCCATTGTTGAATGTTACCATGCCCTGAGTTGACTTTCTGTTGGCTTGGCCAGTCATTCCTGAGGCCGAGTTTTAGTTGACTCTCTGTTTTGGCCAGGCATTGCCAGTCATTCCCAGCAAACTTTTGAGTTTTCTTTTCGGTACTTTGACCAAAACATTTCTTTTAATATAAAGTTTGATTGTAATGTCGAGGGCATTAATGATTGTCTTAAATATAAAGTTTGATTGTAATGTCGAGGGCATTAATGATCGTTTTGTGATGCTTAATGCGTTACTATTATTATCGTTGGTTTCATGGGGTTTCGGATTCGGTCTTGGTTCATGGAGTATTGTACAATTTGGAGAATCTGTTTCATTTATAGGGTTCACTTTGGGGTGTCTATTCCTCCAAAGTCTCTTGGGACTGGTACCCATCCTCATTCTTTTTTGAGACATGCCATTTGGGTAGGTAAACCACAGAGAGAATGGAACCAATGGAACCCTGTTAGACAGGCTTAATACTCTGTCGATCTCACCAGTGAACCAAGGCCCTGTTGTTAGTGTGCTAAAACTTTACCTGGACTTCCTTTGAATCTTTATAAGTTCTCCCTTACCATGTAAAAAAGGGCTAGTTTTGATTTATTTGAAAAAAAACGTTGGCTTTAACTGGAGGCAGAATTTACAGCATGACCACTGTTTCCAAAAAATAGAGTATATATAGTAACAGTTTCAAAATAAAGACTTATTTGCTAATTCTATCCTCCCGAATTCTACTGTTTGTGTATATTCGAGCAGTGTCCGGTATCCGAAGTGCTGGAGATGCTGTCATTTTCTGCCTGGCTGGAGTTGTCCTCCATCTCTTTGTCCTTCTATTCTAAGTTATCAATTGCAGCTGGTAGGTTCATATTCACCATCAGATTGTAAATTTGTTTGCTTATGTCCAGGATTTTTTGGTCATATGCCTCCCTTTGGGCAGCAGATTGCCCTTGCAAGGACTATTGTTGTTACGGGACGTACTGTTTTTTCAATCTATCTGTCTTATTGAGATGCTTGATTGATACATGCTTATTTTATTTTTTATGGTGAAAAAACCTCTTTATTTCTCCAAATCCTGCCAATTCTCCTATACGATTTCTCCCATTTTTAGTTGTGCACCTTTCTTGGCTCGTTCATCAGCCTGCTGATTATGAATTCGAGCCAGCTATAGGAGGTTAGTTGTTTCATACAATTTTGCAAAGTCCTGTTGTGTCTATGCTTCGTCTGAACTTAAATCTATATGACTTGGCCCCACCCTTTTGTTTTCTCATATGAACCCGCCTTTCTGAGTATTTATATCTATTTAATCCCATTCTGATATTTGATTTTAATTTAATCTTCCAACTTGCTCTCCACATGGATCTTTGATATATGTTCCTCCTTTTTCTCTGCGAGTCTAGGACAAGGTTTAGGTTTCTTGCCACATTTTTGTTGGGAGGATTTAACTGATCAGTTGATGCTCTCAGAGAGTTACAACATTCTTTTTTCACTATAGAGCTCTTCGGGTATTATACATTGGAGACTTGCAAAATTCTCAGCGAAGAAATTTCTAAGAAGGTGGTTGTAATCCTTTGGTTGGCCTCTGTCTACATACTTTCCCAGACTGTTTTCTATAGCCTGCAAGGTCGGTTTATCCCAGAAGATCATCGAAAGTTATGGGAGTCGCACCCATAATGCTATCGGGGTTGGGACATCGTCCTTTGGATTAAAATCTAAAGACCATTTGTTTAGATACATACCATGAGGATCCATAATATATGGATCATTTCTAAGTATGAGATCTCTGTTTTCTTTCAGCTAGAACAAAAATGTGTAAGTAGCCTCTTCCACAAACGTAAAGACTAACTGTGTCTTTAATGAGTACCTCTAGTTGTTGGTGATTCAAGTTTCTACTATTTTAGGAGAGGGCCAGAGACTGGAAAAATGTCCAATCAGTGCCCTCTTTGATAAAATCAGGGCCTATCTTTTGGGGCTGGAGTAGAGGTGTTCAGAATAGGGATTTGGTTTAATTTTTGAACGAAATTCCCTTTATCATGGATTTTTGCTTTAATCTTCTTCTATGCTACTGTAACTAATGCTTTGAAAATTGCTTTATTTGATGAGGGTGCAAAGATTGAGTTGGGAACAAAGGAAGATTCTCTGCTCCCACCCCCAATGGAATCCATGTTGCTGAAATAAAAAATTGCAGAAACCCTATCAGAGAAACTCCTAAAAGTGCTCCATAAATGGTAGTTTAGTGTGTTATGTTATGAAGGGTTCTTAATTTAAATGTAAATCCAAAAACACGACAAACTAGCCAAGAACCCACATGAGGCTCACATTTCGAAAAAACTTTTGTTTTCTCATTTACTGCATAGATGCAAATTCTGGTAAGATTTTTGTTGTCAATGATTTGTTAAAAATTATCTTCCTTTCTAATTGAGAAGTAGACCATATTCACTGGGATTTCTCTTCGCCAGACCCAACATATCCACCTTTGCATCTTTAAAGAAAGTGGGGCTAGTGAGCAATGCAAATTCAAGAAACTTTTCTCGAGTTATGGTTACTTGTTCATGTGTATACGTCTTTTCTATGGTATCAATAAACCCTTGTTCACCATAGGATCATCTATTGGTGGAACTCCGCCTTCCCTGTCCACAAACCACTTCGGTTTAGGTGCACAAGTGGCCATAGGTGTGTTCAATTTGTTCCATCTCTTCCCTCTCAAGTTTTGGAGTTCATTAAATAACTCCAAAGAGGGATCCCTCTGACTGATGATGGATTTGATCTTATGAATCCCCTTTTTTCTTTCTATTTATGTTAGTTTTTGTAAATGATACTAATTAACTGTTTGACCTTTATTTTGTAGCTCATATATTGTTTCAAAGAAACCTTGCTTTAGCTTGGCCTTGTTTTATTGCCAGTTGCTCTGAACTTTGCAATTTGATATTTTGAGGTCAACCCCCTCGTGATTGGATCCATGACTACATGATGTTGATCTATGGATGTGATGCTATATGAAATTATAGTTTGATGATATGTGATTATGTTGATGATGTATGTTTTGGTGATGAATGGCATTATGCATTCTTAGACCTTAATATGTGTCATGTGATATATGTGAATTTAAATGTATCATGTCAATAGTTTTGACAACAATGATGCCTCATGACATGAATTATGATGGTAGTAGTTTTTATGCATGGAGGTAGTGACTCATCGAAGCATGGTTTCTATTGATTTTGGTTATTCTATGATTTTTGTTGACAAGCACTTTCAGTGAATGCAAGATTGACAGAGTTATGCAATGCTACTTGTGAAAGAATGGTATCACATAATTGGTTGATAATTTCGGTTATTAGTAAGATTCGAGCGTAGTCGTGTTTTTAGTAAGATCTTTCCAAAGCTTTTCTAATCTACTTTATGAAATTCTTACCTTTTGAATAATTTTCTTTATGTTATTCTTCTATCCTTATTGGATTCTTGTATATTGTTGTTTTTTGCGGTGCAAATTCTACTTTTGTATGGTCATTTGATGCTGCATTGGGAAGCATGATAAAAAACAAGTTTATTGTTATGGCTTAAAAATTTCCTAGTCCTAGAAGATAGATCTTCATCTCAAGATAATTATTTTACTCTGTAGCAAGTTGTGATTCAGTGTCTAAATAAACCTCCATATTTCTACAAAAAGTCAAAGTTGTTGGATTCAATTGAAATTGTGCAGGGAGACCTTTTTCAGTGATTTAAAAACTTCTTATGTTGTCAATTGTAAATACATATGGATTTTTCATTGTAGGTGTAGATTATGAAAAAATATTTTCTCTTAGATTAACTTGGAAATTTTCATGAATCCTTAATAACCATAGTGCTGTAGGTTTCATGTGCTTTAATTAAGTTTAAAATCTCATTTCTGGCACTTGATTTCATGATTAATTCATACTTGGGGTTGCCTTCAATCGAAAGATTACATGCTTTTAAGAATAAATTTTACATGGATTAGATGCGATTTCATGCTAAATGGTGTATACTCATTTAAATTTTGAGCATTTCAGTTATAAGTATGCTGTATTTTGTCAATATTTTCCATTTTTATACTCAAGGCTTAGAATGCATTTATGTTGTGTTAATCCTTGTATTTTTGTTGTTAATGTGTGATTTTTATATTTTTTGAGTTGTTTCTTGTCGAATATTCACTTATATTAACTTAGCTCGTGGTAAGCTTCTATGTTTGGATGCATTTATGTTGTATTTTCTTACTCTACTCCCTAAGTTATTTTTTAAGATTCATGTAAGCATTTGGTGATTTTTCTTTTTGGGTGTATGTTTACTTAGAGAATTTGGTTTCAACAGAAAAATAATAAATATAAATACATATGGAGATTCTATACTTGGTTGGAATTTTACTAATTTTATATTATTTCTCATGCAGGTTTCACTCTTGGAATATTTATTGAGATGCCAAACACCAATTGTGGAAAGAAAAGATCAAGACAAAATGATCTCTACTCATACTTTCAAAGACCTCATTCCAAGGATCCACATTCTTTTCATGCTTCGAGCTCTTTTGAGCAACCTATCATTGAAAAAGATGCCAACTCTTGTGAGAATGCATCTAATATCCAAATAATAGATGGGGGAATAGGTTTTTCTGGTGATCACGGTGAGATAAATGCACTTTCACCAGAAATGGCAAGTGAAAATGTTGAAAGTGTTTCATTGGAAGATGACACAATCAACTCACGGAAAAGACAAAAAGGCCAATGGGACATAGGGAGAACATTCCAACCAAGATGGGTCTCAAAATTTTCATTTATTGAACCAATACCTCCAAAAAATGAGAAAGAGAAACCACAAGTTAGATGCAATATATGTAGTTGGAAACTTGGCAATCCAGTTACATTTCAGATGAAGTTAGATACAATAGAGAAACACGCAGGAAAGGTGTATGAAAAGAAAATTGTAGATGGCAAGGAGAAATCTATTATCAGATGGAAATCTTCTGAGGATTGTCGACATGTCAAATATGCAAATGAATATAATGAATATTTAATAAGTAAGGGAAAACTCGAGAAAAATGAAGGAGCCATCACATCTCTATTTGAAAAGACGATGGAAAGAAATTTGTCATCCAAGACAATGCAATTAAGCACTGTATTTTTCATCTTATCTAAAGGTCGTCCTATGACAGATTATCCAGATTACATGAAATATCTATCTTTTCTTGAAGTGTCAAAATTTCCATCTTCTCATTGGTCTATAACAAGTGGTTGGGAATGGGCAAAATATTTAGCTCAAGTAGAGAAAGATGATATGAAAGAGAAGATTGCAAATGCTAAGTTTCTGTCTTTGTCTTTAGATGGTGTTACAACTATTGATAATACTCCATGGATTTGCATGAGTATTTATATGGTTAAGGACCATATCAGACATTCATATTTACTTGGGATTCATAAAATGAAGAAGAATTCTACAGTTGAAAATATTTATGAACTTGTTATTAATAGTTTGAAGGAAATTGGTGGTATGGATCATTTAATGATCGCAAAAAAATTGGTATGTGTTGGAGCAGATGGAGCATCAATAATGCAAGGACAAAGGAATGACCTTTGTGTTAGATTGCAACTATCAGTTTCACCATATATGTTGAGTATTCATTGTATGGCTCACAGGATGAATCTTGCATTTAAAATTGTAAACGAGTTTTCATCGGTTTCAAAAGTTGAAGATCTTGTACGAGAGACTTATGCATGCCTTTGTCGTCATCCCAAACTATTTCCAGAGTTTCAAAAATTGGTTGATGGTGTTACAAATGGAAACAAGCTATTAAAAGATGTTGATATAAGATGGATCTCATTGAGTGGACTAGTTCAAAGACTATTTAGTGAGTACCAATCCTTGGTAGGGGTGATGTATGAACATCGCTTTAGTGTTGATAGAGCTCAAGATATCCTCTTTCGACTAACTGACATAGAGACATTATTAACATTGGTTGGAATTCTTCCTATGCTAGATGAAATGAATGTCCTCGTGAAAATGTTTCAAAGTCGTACAATGTATATTGCAGAATACACAAATGCAAGAAAATCAGTTTGTCTTTCATTAGATAATTTGTATACGATGTCAGAGTCTTATACAAGTCCACGATTTACAAATTGGACTACAATCATTGATATAGAAAATATTGAAAATTTTTTGAAGTTTGATGAAAAAGGGATACTATGTATGGAAGTGCGTGGGTATATGGTTCCTTTTCATTATATTTGTAAGACAGAACAAACCACCAAAGAGTGCCCTGTGTCAAGAGACCTATTCGACAATGTTGTCATTTCAGTGAGACACAACTTGATAGAAATTGCAAAATCACTAGCATCGGAGATAAGAGAACGATTTCCTCAAGATGAATTGTTAGAGGCCATGTCTATGGTGTACCCTCAATATTGGAACAATCAACAATGTCAAACTACTTTAAAACAAGACTTTCTGACAAAATTAAAAACTTTAGTACGCCACTTTTGTCAGGGGGTCCAGATACATGGAGAACATGTTCAAGGTATTTTAGATTCATCAAAATTGTTTCAACAAGCCACATGCTTCGCTGCAACAATGTGGAAGAAATTTCGTGTTTTGGAAAATCCTCTAGAATGCTGTGCAATAACAAGATTATGGACTAGTTTAGCTGCTAGTCAATACTTACAGGAAAACATATCAGAATATTTCAAATTAGCGGATTTGTGTCAAACCATGATTTTGGGATCAATGGAGGATGAGAGAATGTTTAGTGCATTGTCGTTTTTGAAGTCAAAGACGAGGAACAAGCTTGACAAACATATGGATATATGTTTAAGATTATATGTAACAAAGTATGACATTAACAATTTTCCATATGAAAGAGCACTAGCTCTTTGGCGATCGGATTGTGATAGAAGGGGAGAAAACAATATAAAAAATTTCTCTAATGAACTTGATATGGAACATAATGCTTTGGAGGCTCATTATGATAATCCATTTGGAGAAGATCATGTTCAGAATGAAGAAAATGAGGGCCAATATGAGAACTGAAAAATTGATATATCATAAGATTTTATCTAATCCAATATATACAAGGGCCTAGGGGACACCTATTTTGGTATATGTGTTCCATTGGTGGTGCAAGAAATAGTGAATGGAATAACACAAATAATGTGATTCTTGCGTTTCATTGTTTCTCTATTTTTGGAGTGGGTCGGAGATTATTTATCATGGCAAGATTACTATATGCCAATTTGGTGTTGCATTTCAGGTAAAAATAGGTTTTATATTTTGTATTTTTCATTCTGACATTGGAGCCACATTTTCCTTTATGCATGTTATTTTAAAATTGATGTTTTGATATTTAACTATTACATTGTCTCTTTCTTGTATGTGACAGGAAATGGAGCTAGAGTTTCATGAAATTGGGACCTATCTCTTCACATAGATAGTATCATAGTATTAAAGTGTAAATAACTAATTTAACAAGACTTTTGCTAAGCAAGAATGAGCTCATTCAACTAGATGGAATTTCTTTGATGTCTAGCTCTAATGTCTTGGTAATTTTAATGGTTTGTTTGTTTGTTGCATTTTGTCAAGTTTGAAATTTTGGGTTTATTTTGGTTAAAAATTGTGTTAGTCCCTTGAATGTTTCTAGTTCTCATTTGATGTTTGACTAAACCCTTTTGTTGTGGTATGATTGGTTTCATCTAATTTCCATTGACTCAAGGGTTTGGGTTGAAGTTAAAGACCTTTGTTGAGTAAAAAAATTTGTGTCATGTTTATTTGAGAAACATATGGTATTATGCTTAATATATGGCTTTGGTTATTCTTTGGGCATTTAATGTGTTTTCCATAATTATTATTTTTTTCTTTATATATTTGATGGTTCAATGATTTTTTATTTTATTTCCTTTCAGTATGTGGCATGACTTAAACATCTTCACCTTTTGAGATCTACTATGTTTATTTTATATTTTTTTTTAAAAGACTTATTGGTTATTTAGAAAGGGAAATGAGCTCTACTTAGCTAAGCGAAGAGAAAAATGGTCTATGCACTAGATTCCTATGTGTTCATTATAGGAAACCTATTAGCATGAGACCAACATTCATTTAATGCAATTATATTTTTGATGCCAAGATTAAAAGAGCATTATATGTAGTCAGTAGAGGATGAGAGGATGTTTAGTGCACTATCATGCACATGTTATGGAGAGTTTCATGTAACTAAAAAAGAGGTATGCTTATTGGTGCTTGTATCACATGGAAAAAATAGCTTTTTATATAATTTAGGAATTTATTTCTTCATTACTTTTCTGCAACTCAATTTTGGGAGTTGGTATGTAGTAGGATCCAAGTGAAATTGCATGTGTTGTCCTTAATGGAGTTAAAATGGCTGATAAGACTTTGATTGTGCACTGCGTTACTATCAAGCATTGATATACATGATGACATGATAATCCTTATTGAATCTACATCTCTTATTGTTTATGCTTAATTATGACATTCTAATTGAGACTCTCTATTTTTCTAAGGCCTAATCTCTGCCTAACATTTATTACAAAGTTATGTCTACTTTAATTTTTTTATAAGCCAATCAAAAAATAAGGGATAAAAGTAACCTCTCTTCCTTGGAAATGGGTTATTTTTCGGTACAAATGGATGATTATAAAGAAACTCATGAATGTAATGTGACCTTTCAATATTCTTCTACTTGATTGATAGATAGAATTATGTGTTCTCCTATTTAGTTACATCATATGATGAACTTGTTTGAAGGGTCATTTCATAGTCGATGAATCGGTAATAAAAAATCCATAATAGAAGTGGTAGAGCAAAAACCAACCCATGGACTTTGTGGTGAAATGTCATCAAAACTAATATGAAAGATTTGCCAAGATTTTACAAAATTTTATAATTTAGTGAAAGATTTGCTAAGATATTACAAGATTGTATAAAAAACGTAATTTTTATTTCAGAAAAAACGTAATTTTTATTTTAGAAAGAAATCAAAATTACATTTTGTAGATACAAGAGAACCTTGTATTAGCAAACTATTTTGTCAGAGCAAGCCAGAAAAATCTAGCATCAGAATAATATAAAACAACACATAAGAGCGAGGGAAAGCATGACAAACCCTACATAGAAAAAAGAGGGGCCGAAAGAACCCCATCACAAAACCACCAGTGCAAACCCAAGAAGCAAACCCAAAACCTCATCGAGAGCAAGCAACGAAAAAAACCCCCAAAGAATCCCCATAAGTCGGACGGACCAGGTTAGAATGACATACATCCTCAAAAAGACAAGTGAGGTAACAAAACTCCGAAATCCAGCACCAAAAAACTGAAATTTGACACCAACTCCTTAGCACCAGAGTGACAAGGCCTTGAGTATACATCAAACCCTTGTGAACTAGCATTGTGTTGTCTACATTTTTGGTCAACAGTGCTAGTCGACAAAGCGTTGCCAAGCTCCTCCTTAAATCAAAATGCTTGTCTAAAGTTTCACCCAATCTCATTAAAATTGGTGCAATGTTCTTAGTGAAATCATCACGACACTTGACTTATTGTTAAACACAACTCTTTTCTCACTTCTTGCATTACTCACGTTGTTCTATTTCACATATTAACACTATTATTTTTGAACCATTATAAATCACTCTACCTTACCTATTCTTCATAACCTTTTTATACAAAGAAAATGAATAAATGTTGAAAATTACTTATAACTATGCCATCATCCCATACCTTATTACTTATTTTTCAAAGTTCTTATACCATACCTTTTATTTATAACAAACTTTATTTTATTTTATTTACGACATAAACCTTTCCCGGCCACTTCATGTTATGAATTTAACTTTATTTCATACCTTACCAAATCTTCAAAAGCAAATATCTTATTATATATTTACTTCTCATTAAGGCTATACCCAACCATTACTCACTTTTCATAAAGTTATACCACTTTTCCTTTTGAAGGTTACCATTTTGACATTACCCATCCCATATCAAAAGTAAAATTTTAGTATCCTTATGATAATAGATTGGATTGTATCATCCAATACATGAAGAGGTCGTGGAAGGCTTTATTGGTCATATGTGTGCCATTCACCATTTGGCCTCACCACTTGCTTTGGGTTATTCAATATGCTGATTAAGTATGGTGTAAGGATATAAAAGGTAGTGGAACAAAAGACCATTTTACATTTTTTTTTGAAGGGATTTAAACACACAAGATGCATGTTTTTTTAAGAGAGATCATTAAAGCTAGACTTAAGTCGACACATACAAAAAAGCAATGGGAGCCATACTCTATGAACGTGTGAACCATCATGACATATGTGAATAAGGGCGACGTTGGATTTACATCAGGCTCTCATAAAGGATGATTTTGTTATTGTATGACGTATGTATATATAAAAGATAAGGTTGTCAGCAAGACCCGATATATGAAGAGGAAACTGAAAGGTGGAACTTGAAAAATATGATCCTTCCATTAGTAAGCATAATGTTAAGTCGACTAAGAGACAGAGTCCTCTATGTTTGCATTCGTTCCTAGTCCCAACTGGTCGACAAATATATCTAAAGATGGCGATGAAAGAAATGAATGTCATCAGAGCATTCCCTAAGGTAAATTAGTCTCAGATAGATCTGTCATTTGCGTAAGTTTGGTGCTATTGATTACCATAGGGGTCAGATTAATTACCTACATTGATTTTTAGAAGAAACATCTCATCACAGAAAATATTGGATCCACCAGTTCAAGGGTTTTCATATTTACATGAAGTTATACGTGGCATGTTGGGACCTTGCACATTAAAAAATATCTTTAAAAGGAGTCAAGTATGTAAAATAATCTGTATTTCCTCCAAAACAAAACTGAAATTAGACATGTGGGCAAAGATAACAGGGTATAATTCGAGCGGTTCATTTTTGCTGGGATTCTAGTTCGTTAAAACTCAAATAACCCTAACTACTCAAACAGATCACCAAAATGTATAAAAGAAACTACAGATAGCTTGCATCACGAGGAAAACCTTTGAGAGAGGTATGCTTGGAGTGCAGTGGGGTTTTCTTCTTTGAATTATCATTCATCCTCGATACTTTCAGTAGGGATTGACGAAATTATTGGCAACATGGAGTCTTTTGAAGCAACGAAGGGATGAAGCGAGAATGAGTTTTGCTGGTTCTCATAAGGTGAATGATTTACTTGTCAATTTGTTGTATTTAGGCCTGATTTTATTCAACACTAATTGGTTTCTAATATACAAGTTGTTATCACCACCATTGCTCCATTTCATTTTGGCTCAACTCTCTTCTTTCGTTCTTGGTCTTTTTATTGTAACTTTGTTCTAGAATGGCTAAAGGCTAAATACCTGGCCCAAGTCTACTTAGAGACTTGTAAATTCCAAAAATTCAAAAATTGTATGGAGAACATTTTTAAATAAAGATCAAAGTCTTTTAAACTCTGAAATTGTTTCTTTATTTGTTTTCTTTTAAATCTCAATTTTCTTCATCTTTTTCTTAATACAACGCTTAAAAAATTAAAAATAAAATAAAATAAAACAAACTAATGAATTTAGTACTTTTGTAAAATTATGTATATAAGTTTCTTTCATTTTATTTTTATTAGCTAGTTTTAATATGTACAAACTTTTGTTTACTTCCTTTACTTTTTATTTTTGTAGTCTTTAAACTATTTTCTTGTTTAATATGTCTTTCTTTTAATTGTTTCACTTTACATATTTACATTAACTCTTCATTATTTTTGTCTTAGTTTATTCTCTTACAAATAAAATACAAAAATATTATTAAGTTAGGGTTTTCTTGTACATATTTTTCTTTAGTTGTTTAATTTCTTTTAGGTTTTGATTTAACTTTGTTATTTCAACTCTATGAACTTGTATACAAAGTAAAATGATTTAATGCTTGGACTTTAGGTTAGAGGAGATTTAGCCTAGAGACTAATGTGTTTTCTTGTTGGGGCTCTAAACCTAGGGTGACATTCCCGTCTCTTTCCGCCTAGCCCCACGGGAGGTCAAGATATTGGTGTTGGGGACTCTTTAGTCCCTCGACATCAACATATCGGAAATGAGCAAAACAAAAGGAGTCAAAAGGCTATAGAGGAGAGAATCCGCTCAAACGAGAGGAGGAGAGAACACCAACAATGATATCAATGGCGGTCTGGACGACCTAAACACCAACATAAGCAAGACCAAGACAAAGGGAGAGGGCTCGAGACACTAGGGTTTGCCTCGGCCGCTCCCCCCAAAACCCCACCATCAACATAAACACAAACAATGTTATGTGCAGCCAACAAGTCATCGAAGGAACAACACCACCAGGAAAGAGCCACATTGAATCACAACCATCAAAGGAGAAGGGGAGGAAATGAAGCCCAGGTAAAAAAAGGGCTATGTGAGGCTGAGCCACACCACCAAGGGAACAACATGAAGAAAACCAACTCCCATCGACAACCTGACACACACCAACAAATGCTCGAGCTACAAAAGGCGGTGGCTAGGTTTTCCCCTAGTCGCAGAGCTCACCCCCACCCATCATATACATATTCTATTATTGATAAAACAACCTTCAAATTTTCTTATGTATCATGGGGATTAGCCCATTTATTCTACATATAAATAAAGTGGGTGGGTGGGTGGGATATATTAGCCAAAAAATTATAAATACATATTATATTATTGATAAAATAGCCTTTGAATTTTCCTAAGTATCATGGGGATTAGCCCATTTATTATACATATAAATTTAGTGGGAGGATTCTTAAAATTACCCTTGTTGTTTTATGTGTTGTGGTAGGAAGAGATGGTCAAACTAACATATTTTTATTATTTATAGAACCATATGAGATATTCGGGTTAACTTGAGCAATAAACCAATTATGGATCGAACGATATCAATTTACCCTATTAGTAATGAACCATGCATTCTTACCTAGAAGCCTAATTTAAGGACTTCACTTTTAGAGTTTGTATTACTTGTCCTCTAAATTTTATTTATGTTAATGTGAGTAAGTGCATGCAATGAAAACACTATGAAATGCGTAGAGGTTGTTGATAAGTGCATCTTCTTCGGAAGATACCCAAACATTGCAGGATCCGAGGGATATGTCTCAAATGGTAGAGTGATCTCTTTGCATGAAAAATATATAGGGTTCAACACTCCACATCTCCCTTTTCATTTCATCTTTCAATGGATTGAATTGTTTAACAATTGTTTGAGTTTTTGTGCACATGTTTATTGCAACAACAAATAAACACTAACATGCAACACTAATAATTGACAATGGCATACTGAGAGTAAGACTGTAGTAACTTGGCCCAACATCATATATAAGTATTAACATGTTGTAATATGAATCATTGGATGGTTGGATTCAACCTAGAATAAGATATTCCCATAATGATTCTAGTGTAGATTTTTCTACCACCATCCATTGTTGATACTTTGGGATGACTTGACTTTTCAATTAATCAAAAACAACATTGGGAAATTTGTAGTCATAGTGGATCCAAAGGTATGTCAATATTAATGTACATGTATATGTGAAGAATCAAGATGTTTCTTTAGAGAAAGGGATACCATATTAGGCAATACAATTGAATCTAGATGGTTGATGCCATCCCTGGGAGTTGTAATATGAACAATGTTTTCTTAAGTGTAACAAATGCCATGAATATGGCCACTTTGATAAACTCTAGAAAATGGGGCAGTCTCCTCTACCTCAACTAGAAAAAGAAACAACCCAAGTAAATAGTTAATCAATATAAGGGGCAACCACCTCTCAAGCCTGGATTGGAAAAAATGCT